>PVJD01004946.1:0-125161 GCA_004026545.1 Mormoops blainvillei
TGCACGTAAGTAAAGATCGTGCTCCTAACCCCTAGTGTCTGGTCGTTTCATTTTTCCGTAACAGAACTAGAGTGTCAACATCCTCAGGTGCATACTTCCACATGTTTCCAGTTATAATTTTAGAATTCCAGGTTTTCCCTACCAAGGCTCTGATGTTGGCACAACAGACATGCCCTGTATGACAGTTGGACTGTCTGGGAGCTCTGCAGCTCTCACAGTTAGGCCTTCAGGCTGCCTTTCAATTCTCTGTCCTTCTAGTACAGGGAATGAGTGCTTCTTTATCAGCCATCACTTGGGTTTTCTCCTTTGCAAACTCAGCAATTAACTGCTAGTTAACAACTCTCATTCTCTTACTATTCTTGCTGAGCAACAACACAACTTAATGACTGAATAGCTCTACTGTCTTAGTAGGCATTGTTCTCCCCAGTTTCCTAAAACCTACCTAGTACCACCAGGCACAGCATCCCCCTAAGCCAGGACATTTACAAAACGTCTGTGTTTTCACTACAAATCACACTAAATTCTTAACACTTTAGCGTGTTACCAAAAGTAAAATTTTTAGGTAAAAAGATTTTTTACATTGTGTAGACATTACCAGGTTTCATTTCTATATTATTTCTATTACAACTACCCATGTTTTCACCAATAATCTATGAGACCACATATTATCCATTATACTCTCCAATATTGGATATTAATTTTTTCATACTCACCAATCCGGCGCATTAAAAAAAAAATGTTCTCATTGTAGTTGTAATTTGCATGTCCCCTACTATATAAGTCAAGCAATATTTTTATTGCCCTTCTGGCTTTCTTTTTTTTCCATTCATATCTTTTGCCCACTCTTGTATTTTATTTGTCTTTTACTAATTAGTTCATAAAATCTATGTAAAATATGTCCGTATATGAATGTTAGAAATAGTTTCTTTGCATTTTCATCTTTAAGTATTTTTCAGTAGGGAACATAAAAACATATGTAGGTGATTTTAATCTTGCAGCTATCCATACCAAAAGACTATGCAAATTTTCTTGATCTTTTCTTCTAAATACATTTTAAAAGTTTTAGATATTTAACTTAAATTTTAGAACCCCAGTGCATTTGAAATTTATGCTCATATGTGGTATAAAAATGTGTCCATATTTGTTTTCTTTCATCAAGCAAGCTACTTACAGCAGGACATTTAAAAATAATTTTCTTACCAACTATCCAAACTTGAGCATACTTCATCTACTAAGGGTCTCGTTTTTCTTCAAAAACAATATTTTTAATTTTCAGGGATTCTAAAATGCTCTTACTGTATCTAACAATAGTGATTTCTTCTCTGCCCTTTTGGCTGGTCATCTATTGGTTCATAAGGTTTTATCATTCTCTACAAATGGTATTCTGTCTTCACTGCCTAAACCAATATTTCACAATTATTTTTATTATATTAATGTACTTTGAAAGTTTATTGGACAAAGCTAGTTTAGCCATTTACTTCCACCAGTTCCCCTGGGAAATCCAATCCATCAGTTTCTTTCTGTATTGGGATTGGAGAGACTGTGGATCCACTCATGGTGTCCACTTGAGATGCCCTACATCTGTGCTGTGAAGTGTGGTGTGTCCTCTAAGTGTCTCTAGAGTACAAGGTCATATAAACTCTAGTTCTAACTATTTTAGCTTATGTTTCAGGTGTAAATTTTAAGCAATGGGCCTAACTCCAGTTCCCCTGCTCAGTGGGACATTTTGGTATCATACCCTGTGCAGTAGAACTTCCAAAAGGCATCTTCATTGGCCTCCGACAGAGAGCCGAAGAACACTGCAGTGCTATTCCTTTTTCTATATTATTTTCTCTTCAACTTAGAAGTATTTGTTAAGTTTTGAACAAAACTATGTCTCCTTAGTTTTCCTGGGTTATACTTTATGTATTCTTCCTTTGTCTTTGCTGTGGAAATGAAGTCTGACACTGTTGTAACCAGAAATCATTCATTTGTACCATATTAAAAAGATTCTCTAAGTTTCCATTGAGAATTGGACCTACTAATATAGTAAATTGTAATATTTGTAAATCCCCTTCACTGCAGGATGTGACACAAGTAGGTTCACAGTTGTTCATATGGAAAATAGTATAGTAATTAATAAATCATAATACAAGAATAAACTTTCACATACTCACAACTGTAAAACTACTTTTCCCTCAACCTGTATACATTTTCAAATTATTCTTGGTTATTTCAGCAACTTAGATGTTCAAGCCTAATATATATCACAGGGCTCTAATTATAATGGCGTTTAAACACACACACACACACACACACACACACACACACACTTTTAAACACTTCACAACTTTTAGACATTACCTTTATAAAGATATATTATATCATCCTATTTTGGAAATTCTATTTATCCTGCTATGAGGATTTATCATATCTATGCTTTTTGTAGTTAATCCAAATGCTTTTCAAAACTATTATAAATGGATTTTTTTGCTTTCTATTTCTAAGTTATAACAAAATATAGACAATAGCAAGTCATCTTTGCAGCTACATCTTTTTTATAAAGGAAATGTTGCAGTTTTTCTAATTCTAAAATATTTTAGTAGAGTTTATTTAGCAAAATCAAATGAAAATTATAGAATTTCAAGCTAAAATAATATTCTGCCCAATGTTTATCCAATTAATTAATTTTATATTATATTATTAAATAAGACCTCCACTATAATGTTAGATAATGATAGATAATAGAGTATTGCTATCATATCTCTAATTTTAATAAAACTAGTTTTAGCATTTTATGATTTAATATACTTGCTCTTGATTTTGTTAGAAAATATTATGTTTTCTTCACTTCCTACTTTATGTGGAGATTCAATTAGAAATGATGTTTGAATTTCCCAATGTCTTCTCAGTATCTATTAATACAGTCACATATATTTTTCTTTTTTGACACATTGATGTCATGAGTTATTCTGATATTCTACATAGTGTTGAACCATCCTTGCAGTTGTGGACTTGGTTATTTTATGTTAGTTCTCTTAATACACCTCCAAATTTACTTTACTCTTATAAAAATATTTGTTCTTTGAACTATATCTGTCAGACTTGTTATTCAAGTTATCTAGGGACTCTAAAATGAATCAAAGCATTTTCTATTTTATGTAGCCTAGACTAGCTAAATAATGTGGCATATTGTTTTCAAGATTTAAGTAGAATTTAGCTTTAAAATTGTTTCTTTTTATTTTTTCAATTCTTGTCATAGTTATTATTCTTAAATAGGTTCTTCATTTTTTGCATCAATTTCTTTTTATTTTACCAAAACATGTTCATTTTATTCCAAATGCATTCCATAAATTTTCACAAAATAATCTCTTCTGATTTATAATTTTTTTCTGGCAAGTACAATCAAATTTTCTTAAGTGTTCTAAAAACAAAAGCTAATTTTATTTCTAGAATATAAACATCTATGTATATCTATTAAAACAAAATTATTGATTATATTATTCATCTAATTATTTTTATCAACTTAAATCTGTAAAATTCTGAAAGAAGCATTTTATTACAATTGCGCACTATAAGTTAAATTTTTATATGGTCTTCTGTGCGTTCTTAGGAGTTTATAGATTTGTCTGGTATGTTGATTGGTGCATAAAGTTTATAACTATAGATCACTCTCAGCTTGAATCTTTTACCATTATATAAATAAAAAATCTTTGTCCTGTTTAATGATGTTGGCCTTGAGTTCTATTCTTTTATATTAACAGTGTCACTTTTGCTTTCCTTTTGTTTACGTTTACCTGAATTGTCTTTTCCCCTACATTTTGTGTTCAAACTTTCTTTTCCATCAGCTCAATTTCAGTGGAAGGTCACAGTCTAAAGGTTATACCTAGTCTACCCTTTTTAGCTTACTGAGTCCTCTTTGATGAGTCCTTGTTTTCACCTCCTGTTCAAACTAATTAAAATATAAAGCAATAAAACCCCAACAGAACTGAGGTGCATATTGATTATAAGAAATAAAATTTAAAAGATAACATGGAAAGTCCACTCCTCAGCACCTACACAAGACAGACCTTAGGGTCTCTCAAATGCTGGCGAATCAGTGAGAAAAATGGAGGCAACTGAGCTTTAAAAAAAGAAAAAAGTGTTCATTCTCAGAGGTGTGAAAATGAAACTCGTGGATAAAACTCTCTGGTTATCATATGTTTAAAGAATTATGTAAAATTTTCTAGAGTTCTCTATCATTATTCTCTCAGCCGTAAAGCTCTAGATTGGGAACCATATGGCTTCCTGTTGGGACCACCTGCTTCTACTTTCAGAGCTGAACTGCACTTTCTAATCCTGGGAGAAGCATCTCTCAGCTCAGTGCAAGACTAGCCTATATTTTTCAGAGAACATATTTTAGATATGAGATGGTCTGAGGTTTATTTACTTGTTTTAATTTACTTTCCTATTTTTGTTAAAACCTCTTAGTAGAGAATTAGTTAACCTGGAAATTAAATCAGTGGGCATGTGAAGCAAATTCCAGGAAACTTATGAGTTGTCCTTCTGCTCAGCATCACGTGTTTTTGGAGCTGTAGTGGGATGTAGAAAGCAGAGTGCAGAGAGCAAATGCTCCTTTCCTCCCCGATGTGTCTCACTTGTTAAGAGAACTCTATTATTATGGTAAAGTGCTTGGTCAATTCTTACGGTCTCTCTCCTCCTCCTTTGAGGAAGAAGCTAGTTTAGGAAGGACTTGGACAAGTCCAGTTCAGTCACTTCTGCCTCTGCTGCTTAGAAACCAACAGAAATCAGAGAGCATGTGTTTAGCTTTTTTCCTTCCTGTCTTATATTCTAAAATGCCAGGTCTGTGCCTAAAGGGAGCAGGGAGCAAGGACTGTAGAGGTGACTTCATATCACGAAAATGAAATGATCTGATACATTGGGTTTAAAAGAAGGATTTGGTAAAAAAGTGGACTTTTGGAACTGCAATAATAGTTAAATTCTAGTTGAAAATGGGTGGTTTTGAGAAGTTTAAATTTTTCTATTTGGGTAGTTTTAAAAATTGGCTACTAACTACTATCCAAGATTTTAAGTGCTAGGTCACCTATACATTTTTTTTAAGTAAAAATCCCTGACCTGGTCCACCACTGGCAATTTTAGATTAGTACTAACTTCTGTGTCCAAGAAATATCACTTTAAGCCATATGTGTGTGTTGGAATTTTTTTCACTGATGAAACTTTAGTTTGGTCTATGGCTAATGGCTGGTTTAAGTGAGCTGGTTAGTCTTATGCAAGCGTGCCGGGCCTTAACAAATTCTGAGATGTCTCAGGGCATCAATGAGATAAATTCAGCCTAGCAGGCCTCGCTAACCTTACAAAGGTAGACCAATCAGAATCAGCAAAACTCCAGTTTTACGTGATACAGTCTTTAAAGAGGAGGCTTTGGTAGCTTTTCCTCGACCTATACTTTTGACCAGCTTTTGCTAAGCATGCATGTGGCAAGAATTGAATTAAGGAAGAGTCTTTTCTTATATAGACTTCTTAGAAATTAGGTGACAAAACACAAATTTTCTGGTTTTTTCTGAGTTTTCAACCTGATACTCAAGCTGGTCTTCAGATTAGCAAATAAGATCTATTTGTTCACAAATACTAGTTTGGAATACATATAGGCTGCCCTAATCATGATTTTTTATATTTTAAATTATATTAAGTTCAAAAGGAAAAACCTGAGAACTGGATAAATTCTTCACTTAGGTGACTTTTTATAAGCTTTTCAAGGTTGTTTGCTATATGTTCCAAACTTGGTTCAGGATGACTAAATTACACATGCTCTAAGTATAGGTTTTAGTTGAGTCACTCATAGCAAGAGTATATTTTATAAATCAACAAAAAGTAAAGGGAGTCAGAATATGCCATCTTTTATTCTTGGATCAGAAAACTAACTCATATAAATTATTGCAGATATTGTATAAAGATGAAAAGGCAATTCAAAAGCCTGTACTTGCAACACTGCCTGAGAAGTTGAGGTTTGCACATGAAATGAAAAACAAAAAGTGGAAGGTATTTAAAGATGTGGGGAGAACAACAATGAAATAGCACTATACTTCTCTGAGAATGGCCAAAATCCAGAACACTGACAACACCAAATGCTGGCAAGGATGCGGAGCAACAGGGTCACTTATTCACTGCTGGTGGGAATGCAAAATGGTACAGCCATTTTGGAAGACAGTTTGGCAATTTCTTACAAAACTACCTTGCATACCCTCACCATAAAATCCAGCAATCACACTCCTTAGTATTTACCCAAAGGAACTGAAAACATATATCCACAAGAAGACGTGCACAAGGATGTTTATAGCAGCTTTATTCTAATTGTCAAAATTTAGAAGCAACCAAGATGTCTTTCAGTAGGTGAACAGATACCAAATTGTGGTACATTCAGACAATGCAATATTATTCAGCATTAAAAATATATGATCTATAAAGCCACAAAAAGACATGGGAGAATCTTAAATGCATATTTACTAAGTGAAAGAAGCCAATCTGAAGAGGCTATGTACTGTATGATTCCAACTATAAGACATTGTGGAAAAGGCAAAACTATAGAAAGTAAAAAACATGGGATTGTCAGGAGTTGGGGGAAGGAGAGGTGATAGGCAGAGCACAGAGGATTTTTAGGAATCACTCTGTATGATGCTATAGTGGTGTGGATACATATCATTATAAATTTGTCCAAACCCATAGAATCAAAAACACCAAGAGCAAATCCTAACATGAAATATGGGCTCCAGGTGATAATGATGTGTCAATGTAGGTTCATCAATTGTAACAAGTGCATCTCCTCTGGTGTGAGATGTTGGTAATGGAGGAGGCTATGCATATGTAGGGTGGGGTTATTCAAGAAATCTTTATGTCTTCTGTTCAATCTTGCTGTGCTGTGTAAAAAAGAAAGCATAATTTAAAAAGTGGTAAAATATAGCACAACTCTGCTTTCAGACCAAAGTGGTAGAAGTAGGAAAACTAAATAAAGAAGACAGAGTTATTAAACTCAAGGTCAGTTGGGAAATTTCCTTAGAAGAAAGGTTCACTAATTATGATAACTAGTTAACTATTGAAGATGAAATTTATATCTTTAAGGCCAAGACACATAGAAAAAAAATGATACACTCAGTTCTAGTTTCTCTTAAAATATCTGTAAGTGGAAAGGGTGTTTTGTTACTATTAAATCACTGAAATTAACATGGAACCAGAATAATTTAATAGAAAAGAAGCCAAATCAGAAATAATCCCCCAGAGTTTGCCAGGATCTAAGAAAATATTCATGGGGAGCTTCAAATGCAAAAAGAAAACTTGAGCACAAACAATTTAGGAGCTACCCCATACAAGTGTGTCTTTAAAAAGTAGTTGCAGAAAACCTGTCAAGATTTTAAATGGAAAGACCAGGAAGATCAGGAGAGAAGAAAGACAATAAAAATAAAAGTATTATCATTTGAGTTTCAAAGTAATACAACCAGAGTAAAGTGAAGATATAGGTGTTTATTGTATCTTAAAATTTTCTGGAATTAATTCATAAGACTTTGTATAAGAAAGATGAGACATAGGACAAGGGAGCCAGGAAGGACAATGACAGATTAGATCCAATCCCAAATTAAATGTTCCTGATGGCAGAGTATCTCCTGCATGGGGTTTTCCAATTCAAAAGGAAGGAGCACAAGAATTGACTCAACCATGAATGCTCCTATTGGCCCATAACTTTTTGACATTCCTTTTCTCACTAAATGAAACTGTTGAACAAATTTTAGAGAACTGTATTAGAGGGCTCAGATATTAGAAACTGCGGAATCTTCTTGAAAGTAATGTAGAAATAGTAGAACTAAATGGAAAAATCTGTTCCACTATTTCAGGAAAAGAAACAGAAGAATAAAATGCTAACCCATAGATATAGTTCAAAATCTGTGGAAAGACAATGTCTTAAGCAACAGACAGCAGCGGTGTAGGTCTTCGCTAGTGTCTGAGAACCTCGGCCTCCGTTGGGGAACCTGGAGAGGGTGACTCTTCGACTGCAAGAAATGTGATGAGTGAAAATACTTCCTAAAAGGCAAGTTTTATGAGTAGGTGCTCTCATCCTGACAGCACACAGGAATCACCTGGAGAAGTTTTGAAATCAGTGCTATTCCACACATCCCCTCCACCCTGAGACTCTGATTTAATTGATGTGGGGTAGGACCTAATCACCAGTGCTTTAAAAAAGCTCTCCAGCTAATTCTAATGTGCAGCGACAGTTAATAACTACCATTTTATAAACCAAAGCAAGCAATTCTTAGCCCAGGAGGTCCATTAGAATCCCGTGGAAAACTGCTAAAATACATCCATACTGTGACCCAAAGCCAGAGGGTGGAGGATTTTTTGACAGCTCCACCAGTGTTTCCAAACCATAGCCCAGGTTGGGAGACAAGTGCTGAAGCAGCCACAGCAAGAAGAGATGGTGGCAGTCACTGTTCACAGGCTAAAAAAAAATGTCTAGTCATAAAACCTTGTATACATATTCCCATGTTCAGTTGAATACAGAGATGCCAGAAACACAGCGGTCAAATGTGAAATGGAAATTCAAAGCTTTTAAATATTCAAGAAAGATACCTCACTTAAGACCGAGGTGACTGAAAGTGCCCAGACTGTAAAGCTCAAAGCTTTGGAAAAATTCTACCATATCTGAAATGCCACTCTTTGAGAGAAGAGGCAGTTTTTATGAGTAGATTTTCACCTAAATAGCGTAAATGTTTGTTGACTAAGAAGCTATTTTAAATGGTATGTTTGTATTCATTTCCTGATTGTTTGTTGCTAGTTTTAGAAATATAGTTAATTTTATAATGACCTTGAACTGAGAGAGGATGCTAAGTACATCTATTCATTTTAATGGTTGATTTATGTTCAAAATATTATCTATGAAAAATGGCACTTTATTTATTCTTTTTCATTCATATGTTTATTTATCTTGCCTTGCTGTGCTGCCAGACTCCCAGCAAAAATGGTAATTAGAAATGTTGATAATGAACATTTTTGTTTAGGTCCTAATGTCAAAATCGAAACCATTTCACCTTTAATTTTAAGGTAGTCTGTTGGGGTTTTTTTGTTTGCTTATTTGAGGGGGGTACAGTTTGCCAGATGAGGTTTATTTGCCTTCTATCAATATGTAACAAATTACCACAAATTTAGTGGCTCAAAATGCATCCCATTTAGTAGCTCACTGTTTTGTGGGTTAACATCCAGCCAACTTCAGCTAGGTTCTCTGTTTGGGTCTCGCAAGGCCAAAATCAACGTGTTGCAAAGTGGCTATTCTCTGAAGATTCTGGAGAATAATCCACTGCTGTGCTCAATCAGATCGATGGCAGCATTGAATTCACTGTGACTAAAGAACGAAGGTCCCCTTTCCTTGCTCAGTGTCAGCCACAGCTCCTAGCAGGGGTACCTTTGATCCTTCCTGACTTCCCTTCCTGCTAACAGCTAGAGGAAATTCTGTCTCTAAGGGTTCCTGATGATTATTTTAGGTGATGCGCCACCCTCTCGCCTTACAATGTAACACTATCACTACTATCACTGGAATGTCATCTCACCACATTCACAGTCTGCACCCTATGTAACACACAGCATGCAAAAGAGCGTATTACATAAGACCTGGGCCTTTGAGGGCCGGTCTTAGAACCGGGCCAGTGACATTGTGCACATTTCCTTATATCTGCCTTCCCTTCATTTTTATCATGAATACTTTCTATCGAATGCTTTTCCTGAACTTTGGAGATAAGCATATGCCATTTTTACTTAATCCAGTGAATGACAGACAACACTGACTGATTTTTTGAATATTAAACTAGACTTGAATTCCTAGAATTTGGTTAGATATTGTGTGTATGTGTGTGGGTCCACACGTATACGAATTTAATTTGTTGACTAGATATACGAGTATTCATACTTTCCATCTTGTGTCACATTATGTTTTTATAGGAATTTGTCTATTTTATCTAAATTTTCAGATTTTTTGACATGTTACTTTTCATTATCCTCTTAATATTGTTTTAATGTCTGTAGGAACTGCAGTGATGTCCTTTTCTCATCCATTATATGTTACCCCTTATATAAGTCTTGTGTTTTTCTCTCTCTCTCTTCGGTCAATCTCTTTCTCTGGACATATCACTAAGTGTTTATTAGTGCCATCAGTATTCTTCTTTCAACTTTTTTTTTGCATTTGAGTTGCTGTTTTTCCTAACTTTTGGACATATATGATAAAATCATTGATTTTTCTGTCTTTATTCTTTTCAAATATATTCATTTAATGCTATAAATTTCCTCTGTGCTTTGGCAAGGTTGTTTTATACATTTGTAATACAGTTATATTGTTTTCTTACAATTAGTATTCCTTCCTGGTTTTCCTCACCCTACATTTACCTCTTAAATTATTGTTTTTAATTTTTACATACCTTAGGATTTACTCTTTATGGCTCTAAATTTCTATGGGTTTTGACAAGTGCATAATGTTACATATAAGCCATTACAGTATTTTACAGAACAGTTTTATTTCCTTAAAAAACCCTCTTTGTTTTACCTATTCAAACCTCTCCCACTCCCTCAGAACATTTTCAATTACAAATCTTTTTGTTTCTAAAGTTTTGCCTTTTCCAGAATATCATATAATTTGTGTCACAGAGTATGTAGTTTTTACAGACTGGCCTCCTTTCCCTTAACACCATGCATTTAAGGTTTTGCCATGTCTTTTTGTGTCTTGATAACTCTGTTTTTTATTACCTAATATTAAATTGCATGGGTGCTCTACAGTTTTTTTCTCCATTCACTTTTTGAAAGACATCTTGATTGCTTCCAGTTTTCGGCAGTTATGAATAAAGCCTCTATAAATATTTGTGTGAAAATTTTTGTGAAAACAAAAGTTTTCAAATTAGTTGAGTAAATACCTAGACGCACCATAAGAATATGTTTAACTTTGTAAGAAACTGCCAACCTGTCTTCCAAAGTGGCTGTATTATATTTGCATTCTCTCCATCGATGAGTAAATGTTTGTGTTTGATCCACAAACTCACAAACTTTTGATTTTGTCATCTTTCTTTAAATTTCAGCCTTTCTAAAAAGCTAAATAATATTGTGGTATCATTATTTTAATTTGTAATTCCCTGATAACAAATGATGTTGAATCTTTTCATAACCTTTCTTACCATCTGTGTATCTTCATACTGAGGAGTTTTTACAGATGTTTTGACTGTATTTTAACCAGGTTGTTTATTTTATTATTGTTGAGTTTCAAGAGTCCTTTATATAATTTCGGTGCAAATCCTTGTGTACTTCACAAATATATTTTCCTGTTTGTGACTTATCTTTTATTAATCATAAAAGTGTCTTCCACTGAGCAGATGTTTATAATACTAATACAGTTAAACATCAGTTTATTCTTTCATGGATTATGCTTTTGATAGTGTATCTAAAAACTCGTATCCAAAACCAACATTACCTAAATTTTTTCTTGTGCTGTGTTCTAAAAATATTGTAATTTTGCACATTATGTTTAGGTTTATGATCTTAGGCTAGTTTTTTGAAAATTATAAGGCTTGTGTGTAGGTTCACTTTTTCATTTATCAGTGTTTGAATGTTGAACTAGCTTTGCATACCTGGAATAAACTTCACTTGGTCATGGCATATGATTATTTTTATACATTGCTAGACTCAATTTGGTAACATTGTGCTAAAAATTTTTATATTTATGTTCCTGAGAGATATCGGTCTGTAGTTTACCTTCCCTATAATATCTTTACCTGGTTTTTGATGTGAGGGTAATGCTGGTCAATTTGAATGAGTAAGGCAGTGCCCTCTCTGCTTTCGTTTTATAGAATAGATTGTGGAAAATTGCTATTTTACCCTAAAAGGTTGGAGAAATTCAGCAATGAAGCCTAAGCCTGGAGCTTTTTTGGGAGAAATATTATTAACTATTGATTCAATTTCTTTACTAGTTATGGGCCTATTGGGATGTCCTATATAGGCCTACTCAAAGGATCTATTTCTTCTTGAAATAATTTTATATTTTGGATCTTCTAAAGAATTAGTCCATTACATCTAAGTTATCAAATTTGTTGGCATAATGTTGTTTATAGAAGGCCTTCATTATCCTTTTAATATCCATAGGATGACACTTCATTTATTCCTAATATTGTTAACTGAGTTCTCTCTTTTATACTTGGTTAAAATGCTGAGAAGGTTATTAATTTTATCAATCTCTTCAAAGAAACAGCTTTTGGTTTTGTAGCTTTTCTCTACTGTTTTCCTAATTTCAATTACAGTGATTTCTGCTTTTTTTACAGATATACTATACTTTATTTTTTAATTTATTTTTATTGTATTACCATACATCTTCCTTATATACCCCTCACCTCTGCAATTACCAGGCTGTTGTCCATGTCCATGAGTCCTTTTTCCTTTTTGCTCAATCCCTCCACCCCCTCAGCCCTTACCAAACAGCAGTCAGCCTGCTCTCTCTCTATGAGTCTGTCTCTATTTTGTTTGTTAGTTAATTTTTTTCATTTTTCCACATATAAGTGAAGTTATATGGTATTTGATTTTCTCTGACTGGATTATTTCACGTAGCACAATATTCTCCAGGTCCATCCATGTTGTCACAAAGGGTGAATTTTTTTCTTTTTCCGGCCAAGTAGTATTCCATTGTAACTGTTCCATAGTTGTTTTATCCACTCATCTACTGATGGATACTTGCTCTGCTTTCATATCTTGGTGATTGTAAATAACCCTGCAATGAACTTAAGGGTGCTTGTGTTATTTCAAATTAGTGTTTTGGGTTTCTTTGGATATATTTCCAGAAGTGGGATCCCTGGGTCAAAAGGCAGATCCATTTTTAATTTTTTCAGGTATCTCCATACTGCTTTCCACAGTGGCTGCACTTGTCTGCATTCCCACCGACACTGCAAAAGGGCTCCCTTTTCTCCACATCCTCACCAGCACTCGTTGTTTGCCGATTTATTGATAATAGTCATTCTGACCAGTGTGAGGTCATATCTCATTGTGGTTTTATTTTACTTTTCTCTGATGATTAGTGACATTGATCATCTTTTCATATGTCTATTGGCTATCTGTATGTCCTCTTTGGAGATGTGTCTATTCAATTCCTTTGCCCAGTTTTTAATTGGATTGCTTGTTCTTTTGGTGTTGTGTTATAAGTTCTTTACACATTTTGGATATTAACCCCTTATCAGATGTATCAGTGAATATGTACTCCCATTCAGTGGGTAGTCTTTTCGATTTATTGATTGTTTCCTTTGCTGTGCAAAATCTTTTTAATTTGATGTAGTCCCATTTGTTTATTTTTTCTTTTGTTTCCCTTGCCTGAAGAGATATAAGTAGCAGAATACAAAATTAATATTCATTAATCAATTGCATTATTGTATGCCAAAAATAAACTATCAGAAAGGGAAATTAAGAAAACAATCCTATTCAAAATTGTTTCAAAAGGAATAAAATACTTAGGAGTAAATCTAGCCAGGGTTGTAAAAGACTTGCACTCAGAAAATTATAAGATGCTGAAGAAAGAAATTGAAGAAGATATAAATAAGTGGAAGCACATATTGTGTTCATGGACAGGAAGAATTGACATCATTAAAATGTCCATACTACCCAAAGCCATCTATAAATTCAATACAATTCCTATCAAGATACCAAGAACATATATAACAAAATTAGAACAAATATTTCAAAAATTTATACAGAACCACAACAGGCCCTGAGTAGCAAGAGCAGCCTTGAGAGAGAAGAACAAAGTTGGAGGAATTGTGCTTCCTAATCTCAAACTATAAGGTCATAGTGACCAAAGCTGCCTGCTACTGGCATAAAAATGGACACATGGATTAATGGAACAGAACGGAGAGCCTAGAGATAAACCAACACCTTTGTAGTTAATATTTGACAAAGGAAGCAAGCAAATAAAATGGGTTGAAGATAGTTTATTTAATAAATAGTGTTGGAAAAATTGGACAGATACATACAAAAAAATGAAACTAGACCACCTTCTTATACCATGTATAATAATAAATTCAAAATGGATTAAAATATTAAATGTTAGAGTCAAACCATAAAAATCCTAGAGGAAAACATAGGCAGTAAAATCTCGGACATTGCTTATAGCAATATTTTATCTGATATATTTGCTTTATTTTTTTTAATTATTTTTTCTCTTGCTTTATGTTTAAATTGTTCTAGTTGTCTCTTTTATGAAGATTGAAGCTTAGATTATTGATATTTGATCTTTGTTCTCTTCTAACACATGGATTTAATGCTATAAATTTCCCTCTAAGCATTGCTTGCTACATTCTACATTTTTTTATCAATTGTATTTTTATTTAGTTCAACATTATTTTAAAATTTCTCCTGAGATCTTTGACCAAAAAGTTATGTATACATTTGTTTAATCTCAAAATATTTGATAATTTCCAGCCATTTTTTTTGCTATTGATTACTAATATAATTCCACTGTGCTCCGAGAACATACTTGTGTGATTTCTATACTTCCCAATATACTATGGTATTTTTTATGGGCCAGGATGTGATCTATCTTGTTGAATGCCCATATGAGCTACGGAAGGATGTATATCCTGCTCTCGCTGGATGGAATAGTTAGTAAATGTTAGTCAGACTGATTTATAGCGCTGTTCAGGTACACTCTATCCTTACTGATTTTCTGCCTGCTTGAGCTAGCATTTCCTGGCAGGGAAGTGTGGAAGTTTCTAATTATGACATGGTTTGTCTATTTCTCCTTATAATACTATCAGTTTTTGCCTCACATACTTTGTCACTGGGCTGTTAGGTACAAACACATTAAAGATTTTTATGTTTTCTTAGGTAATTGACTGCATTATCATTACCTAATATCCTTCTTTATCTCTGATACTTTTCCTTGTTTAAAGTTCATCTTGCCAAAAATTAATATAACTATTTCAGCTCTCTTTTGATTAGCATAGCATATCTTTTAACATCCAATTATTTATATTTAGAGTAGTTTCATGAAGGTAACATATAGTTGGGTTACACACACCCCACCCCTAATCCGACAACCTGTATCTTTTATTGGTGTTTTTAGATAATTCTCACATAAAGTAATTATGTACGTAGTTGGATTAACATCTTCTAATTTCATAACTGTTTTCTATGTATTGCTCTTAATCTTTCTTCTTTGTCTTACTTTCTTCCTTCTCTTATTTTAAATAAGCATTTTATATGATTAGTGTGTGTTCTTTCTTAGTTATTTAATTATACTTTAAACCTTTTTTTAATAGTTACCTCAGACTTTGCAATATAAACACAACTAAATTATACTTCTTTTTCCTTGCATTTCATTTGGGGATCCTCTATTGACATGTTTCGAAGCTCACTGATTCTTTCCTTGGCCACGCCCAATCTACTGATTAAACCGTACCAGGCATCCTTCAATTCTGTTACTATATTTTATTTCTAGAAATTATTGTGATTCTTTCTTAGAGTTTCCACCTCTTGGCTTACATTATCCACCTCTTTTTGCATGTTGTCTGCTTTTTCTTTAACATATATAAGCTTAAGATATTTATTGAGTTTAGTTCATTAACCTTAACACACAGTCTTTAAATAATTATATTCACTTTGAATTCCCTGTCTGATAAATTCAAGATCTGTGTTAATAGCTGAGTTTGGTTTTGATGTTCTGATACTTGTCTGCCTCTTCAGACTGGGTTTCTTTTTCTTATTTTTCAAAATATCTTTTAATATTCTGTTAAAATCTGGATATGTTATGTCAGGTCTTAGGAATTTAGGTAAAAGTCCTTTCGTGTGAGATTTTATGTTACTCTGGCTTATTTGGGCTTCTTTCAAGTTTGCTCTAGCTGTAGGTACCCAAAACTTTAAAATTTTTCTAATGTCCTAGTGTCTTTGTTTTGTCTTTCCTTCTGCCATTGTGTTTCCTTATTCCATTAATAGATCCAGCACTTTGCAACTCTTCAAAGAGTAATCCCCTGCCAATATACCGGGACCTTGCTGATGTGGTGGTAAAGCGTGGGAGAGGAGAAGCATTTACTCCCTTATTTTTATATCTCAGTCTTTCAGTGTAATGGTGTCTCTGGGCCTTGGCAAGTGTTCCTTAGCTGCACTGTGTTATTTATATGACACAGGAAGGATAGACAGGGTTAGAACTTAATAAATATTCTTCCATCTAGGTAAGGCAAGATAAAATCTTTTTAACCTGGAGTAGGCCTTCATTATGGAGAGGATTCCGGATATGTTTCAAAATGATTACGTTTCCCCTTCTCCTGTTAGAGCCACTAGGAACTTTTCTTGACTTCACCAGGAGACCCTTGTGAGGTTCCTGGAGTTCCCTATGAAAGTATGGGGTACTCCTACTCCTGAGGTACCCCATCGTAGTTTCCATTCTCATGCTTCAGCTCCACCAATGCATCAAAGTCACCACTTCAGTGTTCCTATCAGCTTATGCCTCCTGCAGCTTCTCCAGATCTCAAAGCAGATCTTAGTTGCTATTATTTGTATTATCTTGTTTCTTCACATGTAAGGATGATGGTTAGCCCTGCAGTCTCATGGCATGTCAGATCTGAAATAGGAAATCTTTGATTTTTAACTTTCAGAAGAGGACTTATTTCTACTTCAAAAATAGGGGCATACTACAAAATCCAATTAGAAAATGACATTTAAGGACTAGACATCCATCGTAGTAAAGGATAGTCTACTCCAGTACATACTTATTCCTAATAGAGATCATTCTAAGAGGTCCCAAGACAAACTCTGAAGTATTTGCAAGGTTTCTTCATCCTTGAAGTTGAAATTGGAGGACCTTAAATTTCGATTTTTGTCAAACTATTCACATGAGTCTGCTGGAAATCCTGTGCAACTTTTCATCCTGTCACCTTAACTTTTATTTTATTGCCAACTTCTTCAACAGAATCATGGCATTAAATGGTAGTCCTGCGTCTCTTAGCTTTTCTCCTTTTCTGTATTTTTGCTCAGCAGATTCTTATTGCTTATCATTACATAAGCTACTCTGAGCCCTCTTTTCAATTAGGCTTCTTTCTTCCTCTGCCGAGCTGAGCCATCCTTAGCAAAGAATCCTTCCAAGTCAATCCCCTACCCTCGATATTTAATCACTTTGGACATCTGAACAAGTTCCGCACTCCCCACCTTTCATGTACAGGTCCTTGGCTCACCTTTAGCAAGAATCCTCTTAGGTCAGTTTACCAGGAACCCTTCAACCCTTAAGAACTCCTCTTAGTAATTTTCCTTCCACTGACCTTCTTGGTCTGCTCTGTTGATTACAAATTCCCTCTTGTCTTTGTTGTATTTGGAACTGAGAGCAATCTCTTATCCCTGTTACAATTGTATTAACCCCTGCAATAGTCTTGAATAAAAACCTTCATTACCTTGTTAAATGAGAACAAGTGTCAAAATAATTTTTCTTTAACACTGATTGCTTTCCAATACCTTCCAATAGGTTTTTAAAAAAATATTTTCTGTATATGTTTTTAAAATATTGAATGTGGGAATTGGGTTCAAAA
This sequence comes from Mormoops blainvillei, assembly GCA_004026545.1. NCBI lineage: Eukaryota > Metazoa > Chordata > Mammalia > Chiroptera > Mormoopidae > Mormoops > Mormoops blainvillei. The sequence goes on from PVJD01004946.1 coordinate 17,550, forward strand.
TAATCTAAACATTAATTTCCCAAAAACAATGATTTGTGAGGGCATAAAAGAATATACCAGGCACTAAACTATGTTACATAAGGTATCTTCTTAGGTAACAGTCTTATAAGGATGTCATAATTACTTTACAAATGAAAAAGTGAAAGACTAAAATGTATGTGTAATTTTTCCATGGTTTCACAAATATTAAAAAATAGATAAATTTAATCTCAGATTGGTCTGGTTGCAAAAATAACACTTCTCAGCAATACTTTTCACAACCTATCCAAACATCTTGATTTAATGAAATTATTGGTATGAGTTTGTACATTACGGTTTCACTTTAGACCTTATGTCTTATCACATTCATCTTAGCAGAGTTTGGCTCTAGTGGATGTCTGAGCATTATTTATTTACAGACTTTTTTTACTATAACAAAATTTGCCCTGGCTGGTATGGCTCAGTGGATTGAGTGCTGGCCTGCAAACCAAAGGGTCACTGGTTTGATTCCCAGTCAGGGCACGTGCCTGGGCTGCAGGCCAGGTCCCCAGTGTAGGGCACACAAGAGGCAACCACACATTGATGTTTCTCTCCTCTTTCTCACTCCCTTTCCCTCTCTCTAAAAATAAATAAAATCTTTTAAAAATTTAAAAAAAACCCAAAACTTTAATTAGATCCATGTGCCAAGCACAGATTTAAAGCCTTAAAATATTATTTTTAAGCTCTTATAATCATTTAAGATGGATGCTATCATTATTTCAATTATAACTGTGACAAAATAGTGGTTAGAAGATGCAAGTAATATTCCAAAGATAACTATTCTGTGTGCACAAACAGGATTTGAACCCACCATTTTACCTTGAAGTTCATGCACTTAACTTCGATATTATGGTACTTTCTTTGATAGGTACTTTTATTGAAGTCTTATTTTAATAGAACAATTATATGGTCATGTTTTCCTCACAAATTCAAGTTTATCTCAATTTATTTCCTCATTTACTCTAAATATATAAGAAATTCTAAGTTATTATAATTATGACTGATCTATTCATCCAAATAAATAAAAATTAAATTAAATTTATTTCTCTACATTATACACTTAGTGCTCAAGATCAAGCAAAGCTCTATTTCTGCACCATCGACACCTTCCTCCCACCTTCAGCTTTAATTATAGCCTTTCTGGGAATGACATCACTGGCACACGTTAGTTCCACTTGACAGCTGTCAGCATATCCTGGAAAATTCCAACATTTCCTTCAGTTAGGCTATTTAAAATATGCAGTACTTCACATTTATATGATATTACTTATAATTCTTATCCAATCTGGGATAGACTCTTCTTTAAGAAGAGAATGTATACTGTCATAGGGAAAATATATATCCATGGGATTAAAAACATCATAAAATGGAGTTATAACACTTTTGTCAATTAAAATATGTTTGGCAATTAAAATATATACTTTTCAATTTTCAGGCACATCTAAAAATGTTTTAAGTGTTGTTCACATATGGGCATAACAATTTTTAAATGGGTATTTAAAAGTTTACATTTGTAAAATATCGATTTTACAATACAAACATGTAACAGGTAGAGATATTATCTTTGTGGATGTTACTTAGTTATTTGTTCCCTCTTCATTTTTGACATCTTGTACCATTTTATGAAATGCTAACAAATACTAAGAAGAACTTACTGAAATTTTTCAGAGAAGATTTCACTCTTGAAGGACATTGATAATGACATATGAAAATGTTTATCTCGAAATGAGTTGTCCTCTGCACAATGTCAGTTAGCATAGGTTGTACCTTGCAGGCATATTATAAAGCCAGGAAGTTGCTATTAATAGTTGAGATCTGCCCACACTAATTACTAAGCACTGAGAACTGTATAAAGGAAAAAAGTGGCATGACTCCTATTGTTGAAATGTTTCAGTTATTGAGAAAAGAGATGGGTACACATGAATTAGATTTAGGAAATAACAGAGCAACAAATATATACCTGAACTGCTATTGATGCAGTTCTAAATAAAATTAAATAAAAGTGCTTAAATAAAAAAATATATATATATCATGATCATTGAAGACATTTAATTCATAAAAAAATAAAAAATCTATTTCTTGAATGTAAATTTATTTCAAACAGAAATATATTCATACATTGAAGAAGAAAAATGAAATAACATTGATTATTGTACAATAAGGTATAAGGTTGCCAGCACATTGCAGATAAACCTTGATCATGTAAAAGTAGTTATTAAAATCACAAAGAACAAAATATACTTGCCACATCTTTAATATAAAAAAGAGATCATATGGGATATGTTAAGGAAATTAACATTTATTGAGCTAGATGCCTACTTCTAAGCTGCACACTTTCACATACAAATTGTGTGATAACCTCACAACAGTGTGAACTTGGAGGCAAGAACTGTACTTTTTAAAATTGTATGTGCTCAATGCCCTCAAGTATTATTTCTTAGTAAATGCTGGTTAAGTAAATTATTACATGAATAAATGAACTGATTAATAAATGAACATGCAAGCACAGTTATCTTTGAATGGAAGAAATCTTTAAAATATGGAAACTCAAGTCATTTTTTAGAACAGTGGTTTTATTTTATCATTTATCATTTACCTGTTTTTTTTAAACCAGTCCGCTACTACTTTTTCCATCTTATCTTTTATTTTAACATTATTGAATCTCATGTATATTCATGTCATTTATAATTTATTTGTCTTTTATATTTTTCAAAGTAGTCTTGAAGAAAATACCTATTTCTTTTATCTAATTTTAAATACTCTGTATTCAACTCTAACCATTTTTTAAAATTCTGTTTCTCTCTTGAGATGTGTTCATTTCCCAAAATCATACTTTGAGAATTTTATGAGTTCTTTAATAGTCAAGAACTACCTCTTTACAGTTTTATATTTTTATTATAGCATCCATTTTATTAATTCTCAAAACTCATTTAAATTGCTAATCAGGCCTTAAAAAATTATCTTCCGGAATTTATTGTGTCTCAATGGGAGCCATTTGCTCCCATTGTTGATTTTCTTCCATAGATAGTGGGTTTCTCTTAATTGTTTTTATTTACAAATAAAGATGTATTATGATGCTCTGACACAGTTTATGCTGAGGACTTCGAGACTTCATCTCCCCCAATTTCCTTTCCCTATTGACCTCATTTCTTAGCCCCTTCTCTTCATTCCCAAGGCCTCTTAAAATAAAAATTCCCTTGACTGTTCTGAGTAATTCAGTTCTACCTTCAGCTTGAACATGTCTCACTCTCCCTCAGTTTAAAAAAAAACAACACTTGATTTTTTTAGTCAAAGAGTTAACTCCCCCACCCTCAAAGCCTACCCCCTCACCACCTCCACTTCACCCCAATATTAAAAGATGTCCCAATATTTTAAAAAACAAAGGTCCTGCCTGGGAAAAAGTTTCATATTCCAGTCCTAGTGCTCAAGCATACGTCTAGTGAGAACCATCCTCCAAGTTACCTTGTTCTACTATGAAGTCTTTGCTTTAAAACCAATGGTTTTGATGTAATCCTGGGCATAAGGTCACAAAGATTTCCCTGGTGTTCCGTGAAATGACCAAAAAGTATACATCATTTCAGGGAGAGCAACTGCCCCAAAGGTTTAGAGACGTTAAGTTTTACATCTGACTGAAAGCGATTAGCTATAATTATGGATGCACCAATACTAAGCTTCAGCCTGTTTTGTCTAAAATCTGCTCTTAAGTTTTTTTAATTAGCCTTTTCCTAGCCTGTTGTTTTCACTTTTCACTTTGTTATCATACATTTTGTTCATTTTTTCTTAACTTTATAGTCCACTGAAAGTTTTTCATGTGAGTCCCACACATTTCTCATTGACTTTTTAAGTTACATATTTATTTTGTCTATGTTATATGTATAATGATTTCTCATTGACATTTTTACTTTTTTCTCTTTATGTGGAAAAGAGAGCTTCTTCAGAATATTCATTTTGAAAGAAGATACCTTCTTGAATTTCATTTTATATTATTGTTTTCAATGGTTTTTACTGTCCTTTGAGCATAAAACTTCTAGGAAGGTATTTCCAAGTATTAATATGTTTGTTTTATACTCCTTAGCACATCTATAATTTACATAATTCTTGCAATTGAGCCCTGTGAGCCTCTTTATTATTACCACCATCTGCAGGTTAACAAACATCAGGTATCCACGGGGAAAACACAATCAAATCTTGGGAATATTGAGAGAAAAAGATCAAGAGGCACATTGAAGAGTAAGTTTTTCCAATTGCATAAACCAGTGTGGACTAACTTGCACCTAAAGAAAAGAAAGAACAGGAGCAACAGAAAATGGCCTGGAGGAAAAGGAACAGAGACACGGTGCAGTGAAGGCTTCTCACTGGCACCAAGTTGAAAGACCTGGAAACCGTAGTGTCACATAAAGAGTGAGGAAGAGCCCTGGACTTTATGCCCAGCCTCAGCAGATGTTCAACAAACCCTTTTCTCATGAATGAGTGAATGCTGTTCTGTGGCAAGGGGAAATACAGAAAGCATGAGAACTGTCTTCAAAGATTTAGAAGTTGTTTGGGGAATAAAGAAGCAGACTTCTTTGAATAACTCAAAAAGTTTTTCTTAGACTGAAGAGAAGGAAATGAATATGAAGAGCAACTGTTTTATTTGTTTTCTTCTGGAAGAAGAATTGCTTTCTAAAAATAATAAATCTCCAGTAATGGCAATAATTCATTTGCCTAATGTGCCCCTGATAATGCAGGTGAGGGGCAGGGTCTGGGTTTTCAATGCCAGCCATCATAAATCCTGAAAAAAATGGAGAGAGTAGGAAGATAGGGAGGTAGATATTGGGTGATTAATTACGTTACAAATTAATCCCAAGTTTATGAAGAAGGACTGTATCATGCAATAAATATTTTAACTGGAGCATCGCACCTGGTCTCAGAGATTTAGGATTCCTTGAGGAAGTGACATCAGGGTTGGATGTTTAATGATGAGAAATTTTAAATAAGGGGAGGATGGGGAGAGACTGATAGGTCACCAGGATGTGGAAAGAGTGAATGAGGGCCCCAGGAAGGAAAGAGAAAAGTCAGTTTGGAGAACAGAGAGAAGACGGGTGTGGCAAGAGGGGTGAGTGAGATAGAGTGCATGGTGCCTGACATAGATTAATGGAAATAAGTTCAGTGATGAAGGCCAAGGAGCTGGGCTGACACCGACATGGTGACGTAGCATCTCCAAAACCATTTTGATAACTTCCAAGAAAGAATTTTTGATTCATTAGTCTTACTGAGTGTGTGACTTAGAGTGAACTTCTCAGGGTCCCAAGACCCTGCATATCCAGTCACTTACACTAGTTGACCCTTTGGTATGACACCATTAAACTCTCTGTGATAGATAGTGCAACACTCATGCCACTGGAAGGATGATTCTGCTGCATGGAATTCTTTCAACTATGTAATCTGTACAGAAATTAGGATTTTCTTCTCTTTCTAATATATTTTTTCTTTTTCTTTTTCTTTTCTAGTTGCAATGTCTTGTAGTTCCAGCAGTTCCTATACAATGTTAAATAACTGTGTTGATATTGGACATTTTATATTTTGGGGACTTTTACAGTGTCCAGTGTTTCTTCATTAAATATCATATGGGCCCTTGCCTTAAAACATTTTTTTCCAATTGAATTAAAATATATTTATTGAATTACAGCTTTTAAAAGGTATTGTATTTTAAAACAGAAATGCATTTTAGGTTCTTAAAATGCTTTTTCCATTGTGCCCACAACTCCTCTGAATTGTGAGACCCATTTTCTATTCCAAGAATAAAAAATTATCGGATAGGGTAAAGGATAGTAAAATTAATGTTGTGTGACAGATGGTGGCAGAGAGGCTGTGACACTGTTAACAGATATCTGCACACATCTCTTTTCAAGTGTCATTGCTATTTGTTAAAGGAGGGTTTAAAAATATGTGCCAAAACTATTCACACTCTTGTTGAAGAAAAGGTAAATTTGACTCCCCAAGTTTTCTCAATATGGTGAGAATAATCTAGAGCACATGACAGAGATGCATGCCTATCGGCTGCACCGTGTTCCCTCCAGGGAACCCCAAAGATTCTGTCTGGTTCTTACTACAGGTCCTACCACTCAAACATAGGGATAGTTCTTACTTCTTCTCCTGCAATGTCTCCTGGCTACCCTACTTCACCAATATTCAAAGTTGTCCCAGTGACAATTTGTTTGACCATAAAAGAAGATACATTTACTACCTAGTGTAGTCAAGGAGATAAGAAATACTCTCCAGTTGTTTCTGCCTCACTTGCCAAACCCAAAGACTATGCTGAAAAATGGCATGTGATCAAAACCACAGGATGGTGTTCTAGTTGAAAAATTCTTATAAGACACGTGGCTTTTCAAAGCAAAACCAGTGTCACGTTTTATACTGCCTTTGTCCATATCTTTGTCACAGGGATATGATAAAATTGTCTAAAGAAGAGCTTCCTGTCAGCATATAACTACATCAGCTGAAAACCCTTCCAATGTAACATAATTTGAGAAAACAGAAGAAGAGTTATAAATTGTCCATCCTTATAACTGAATGTGAAACTGTCACTCATCAGGTGGCAATACCATTCATAAAGACCTTCCCATCTCATTGCACTGAACTTCTTCATTTGGTTCTTGCGAGGTAATTCATTTTCTCTATAGTTGAAAGAATATCCATTTCAGCCCTGGCTGTTGTGGCTCAATGGATTGAGTGCTGGCCTGCGAACCAAAGGGTTGCCGGTTTGATTCCCAGTCAGAGCACATACCTGGGTTGCAGGCCAGGTCCCCAGTTGGGGGAGCATGAGAGGCAACCACACATTAATGCTTCTCTCCCTCTCTTTCTCCCTCCCTTTTCCTCTCTCTAAAAATAAATAAAATATTTTTTAAAAAGAATATCCATTTTGAATGGTTTCTAGGAGCAAGTGAATAGGATGATGATTTGCTTAACTGGTCAATGGGTGTTGAACTATTTCCATTTATTGATTTACAGGGATTTCTTTGTGCCCCCTGAATTTCTAACTTGATTCTAGAAAAGATCATGTATTCTAAAAGGGGACATGTAGTTGGCTGTAATCAGTCATCTTGCTGTCAGTTTTAAAGGGAAGAAATAGGGGATCTGGAAGATCAGGTGGACGAACAGGAAAATTAACCCAACATAACCTTAGGTTTATGACACTGAAAAGCTAGTTAAGTGGTCTGCAGACTGTGCATTGCCGTAAAACACCTCTACATTGTAAAGTAAACTAAAAGCTCTCTCTGGGAATGCTTCAATAGTCCCTAAAGCAAACTATTTTCTATTTCCTCCTGTGGGAAAATGACTACGATTAGGTTTATAAGATACTTTACTCTGCACAAGGAATATTGTTTGATGACATGTTCCAAGGCTGTTAACAACAGTGATGATTCTCATTTAGAATTTGCCATCAATCATTTCAAAATTTCAACAAATATTTCAATTGCTATTAGCTATAGTTAAGTTTCCCAGTCCTTCAAGTAATTATCTGACTCTTACTATAATGACTCCTTATACTGTTACTTTAAATTTTCATAGCATCTCTCTAAGGAGCACAAAGTGATTTCCAGACCATATCTCATTAATTCTTCTAAAAGCACTGCCAGGGGAGAAGGCCAAGAGAAATTAGAAAAGACTGTTTCTACTTTTAAAAAAATCTTTTCCATGGTTAAAAAAAAAAATTCTCCATACATACATAGAGATCCTGTTTGCATAACTGTAGGTACTTTTGTTAAGCAGCCAGAAATCTCACTGACATTCTTTAAACTTGCTTTATCAACAATTTGTATCAACAATTTAAAAGAAAAAATTTCTTTCTGGTCTATTCTTTGAAGTTACAATAAATGAAAAACCAGCAGCCTTACTTACATTGAGCAAATTAAAGAATATTTGACACAGTCTTGAAGGGCTTTCTCAAGCAGATATACAAGAGAACAGACTGTGACAAAAGAAGTTGATCATGTTTATTGTAAGCCTGGGCATGACTCTCTATGCGAGTTTTTATTGCTGCAAACACAAGAGGGGTTCCTGTTAGCTTATTAAGGGACATGTGGAGCATCTGGACAGGTTTGGAAGCAGTTAGCATGCAAATATAATGGAACCTATCAAAGGTGACATTTCCCAACATACTGAAAAGGAGTGAAACACAAGCAGAGGCTTTGGTTTTCTAAATGTTGACATTTGTTTATGGGGAAGACATAGAGGTTGAAGGACAAACTCGATAGCTGGCCATGCACTTTTCACCAATCCCGTAAGCAATGCAATAGAGGGACATTTGAATCTGACTTGGACACAAGATCCAAAAGCCATGAAAATGCCAGAAATGTGAGATGTCTGTGGGCTTCAGTGTAAGTATGGAAGGACACTGAGGCTGAGTCATCCTGCACCTTCTGGGTAGAAGAGCTAGTCCTCACCAGAATTACTGGATTGATTCTAGACCCCATGAGCACCACTGAATTTAGAGGATCAATGGGTGGAAATGGACAGAATAAGATAAACAAGGTCAATGAGACGGACAAAATAAGAGCCTTTGGAAATGCATTTGGTTATCAATTAAAGGGTGTCCAAACTTTTGGCATCTCTGGGCCACAGTGGAAGAAGAATAGTTGTCTTGGGCCACACATTAAATACATTGAGACACATAATCACAAAAAATCTCTTAATGTTTTAAGTAAATTTATAATTTTGTGTTGGGCCACATTCATAGCCACCCTGGGCTGCATGCACCCCATGGGCCACGGGTTGGACACCCCTGGTCAGACAGTACTTGGTCAGTGTTAGCAAGTAGCTCAAAGAAACCAAGAACGGGCATGCCACTGTGGCAGCAGGAGCCCAGTCCTCTTACAGAGAGCTCCCACTGTTCTTCCTCCCAGCAGGACCAGAAAGGTAAGGACTAAGACCTCATTCAACCTGGAAGAGCAGAAGAGTAAACTTGTGCGCAAGGTGAATAGCTCTTGTCTGCGGTAATTACTCCAGAAGAACCACCAGCAGTAGGTGCTGCTCAAGACATTGGTGATGGACCATGGCCGTGTGAGAGGGAGCAGGAGGGGCAACACCTGGAGAAGGGGTTTCAATAGGGAGAGTCATTTTTCATTGAAAAGTCATCTGGCAAATTTCGTCCCCAAGAAGAACACACATCTTCCTACACTGGGAGAGATGCCCAGCAGTATGTGACTGGTACCCAGCTCAGCCGCTCCACCGAAACTGGAGAGAAACCATGCAGAAAACAAATTTCCTCTGTCAGGATCACCCATGGGCCAGTGCTCTCAAGGAAACACAAATTAAAACAATAACTCAAATGTCACAGACGTGGAAAGAGCATATAATTGAAAATTAGAAAATCCCTCTAAAAAAAATTCCAAGCTTTTCATATGTATAGCTCTCTTTATTTCAACATCCTATGAAATGGATCAAAGAAGATTTTGCCACCACTTTAGATGAAGAGAGCATCACAGAGAAATTAATTAAACTCCTAAGGTCATTCAACCCCTATTAGAAATCCAGTTTCTTGCTTTATGAGGAGGATGGAAATGTATACTTTGAATTTTTTTTTACACAGATCTTTTATCTCATTTATTTGAAAGATCAAATTATATTATGATTGACTTCATGCTTACCCATTTTTTTCTAAGCATCTTAAATATCCCTGTAAACAAGTTAGGTCCTATTCCTACATCACTGCAACTTATAAATCATGATACGATTGTACACTCACATTTATTTTAGGTACCTAATTAATATGGTTGTGATTGACTTAATCTTAGCCTTATTCCTTTAACCCGAAGTATTCCCTAGCTAACCTCCTTGCATCCACCATAGGCCATGCTGTGGACTGGACTACAAAGATAAATGAGATCAAATCGTCCTCTTTAGAAATTCATTATCTAGTGGAAGAGGAAAAGAGATTAAAACTGTAGTGGTGAAAGGTGTTAAAATACACCTAGATGCAATGTGTTGCATGAAAGTGACCAATTTAATCATGAGTATTTTAGAATATGTTTATACATGTTTCACTACAGCCTATAAATTATTTTTTTAAATCATACTTTACATTATATTCACAACTGTTAGAGGAGTCCCATATGAAAAGTAAAATGAAGCCCAGAGATGTGACATAAATAACTAATGAAGGGGGCCTAAGTTTTGCCACTGTAAAACTTCCTTTTGTGATATTGGTTTTTAGGTGGGTTGTTAAGAAACCAAAGACTGAAAAAAAAATTTAATCCTTTTTCTTTCCTGCCAAGACATTCAGATAGAAAAACCTACTCCAAAAAGAAAATCTTAGCATGTTCGCCTTAGCCTAATTTGAATTAAGTATGGTAGAGAGGATGGCTTCAAGTAGGGGCCTGTGAACTACAACACCTCTGTGTCGCATTTTCGGGGGGCGGGGGGTTGCCTAGCAGGAATTTGTCTGTCATGTGTGTTCTGATCTTCCTTAGCTACCTGTAAGTTGCCTATTTCCTTTAAAATCTCAGACTGCTGTCCCCTTTCTCCTTTGTTCATAATGACATATAAACCTCAATGCACAATGCCGTTTTGGAGAGTCTCATATCTTATGATGCTTCCATGGTAAGTACATTCATAATGAATTTTGGAAATTTTCTCCTGTTACTCTATCTAGGTTAATTTGATTATTAGCCCAGCTGGAAGAACTTAGATGGTGGAAGGAAAAGTATTTGTTTTAGCCCTCACACTTACATGGGTAGGGAGCAGACTCAGGACACAGTTTGGTCTCCTGGCTTTAGAACGAACATCTGCCCTTTCCACTGTTAATACATTTGAACCTAATGTTGAAGGAGGGATGTACAGAATTGAAGAGAATGATAGTAGAGGGAATATGTGATCAAAGCTTCTGCAGAATGGAGAAAGGAGAGAAAGGAACAGTCTAATTTTCTCCTCTCTATAAAGGGGGCAATATATCCTAATCTGAGGGGAGTTATGAAGATGTTGTGATGTAGGGGCCATGCAGAGTCCTCAGAAAGTCCTCATACATGGAACTGCTACTGTCGTTCAAGTCAAAGATGCAAGGCTGGAGCTAAGACTAGAAAATTAGATTGTTACACACTGACTCCCAGGTCACTATAGTGATGTTAATCTAATGGATCTTTGTCTGAAATGCCTGCCATCTTCATATAACTCTTCTTTTCAAATTCATAGTACATTATCTGTATTCCTCTTAGTGAGTAAATCATATTCTACCTTTTTTTAATAGTTACATTCAGTTTCTCCCCTTACTCTAATGGTAAAGTTAGCAAGAACATTTTAATAATCTTCATCTGTCTAAATAATAAATCTGGTGTTTAACAAATGGAAATATTCAAACCTGTTCATTTTCATTGTATCAAATTTTGTATGAAACATGAAATGTAAGACTTTCTAGGCCTGTGTTTATAACCCCAGTGCCTATTTGCAGTACTTAATGTACATTTAAATGAATAAATGTGAAATACCTATTTGTTGATGTATTAATGTGTTTGAAGTTCCTGGAAGTTATGTTGACAGGAAATGCCTTATTTTTCATTCTGTTGTATGAGATATATTTGGAAGGTTTTGACATACTTTACTTTAAAAACAAAGAAATTTGTTTAAAGCATATTTGTAAGTGGATGACCCCATATATTTGATGTATATATAAGCAATTTTTTGAGTTGTCTGAACTCAATAGGGTACTGTCAAGAAAGTGTATTTTTTCTCTCTCTTACTAATAAAAAATTCTTCAACTTGATTTATGAGATCTCCTTTTCTCACTGCAGACACAGCTCAGGCTGATCCCATAGAACTGTGGTCATTTCCATCTCTAAGATGAGCCTTTGAACAGTTTTATTTTCAGGGTGTTCCAGTGCTCAGACTAATCCAAATAAAAATTTTAATTTCACAACCAAATTAAAGATTTTTCATGCCCTGTGAAATGAGTAGTGGCCTGATGGCCAGCAATATAAAAAGAGGTATTTGGTGTATACTTCACTCTCCATCTCCCTTGTCTTTCTCCTGGGGTCAGATGCAGGGGAGGAGAGATGACAGGGAAAAAGTTACAGGCTTGGCTACTTGGCTGGTAAGTCTTTCATGACTATGAAACATCCTCTGTTATGGAAGGTGCTTCACAACCTTGAGGGGTGGGAGGAGGGGAACCCTCATTGCACAGTTAGCTCTTGGTTGCAAGGATTGCAGTCGGGTTGCTTCCTAAGACTTCTCTGTAGCTGCTGTCTCATTCTCCCCAAACAGACAGAGCCTCTTGCACAGTTGACTCACAACAGTTCTCCCTCTTAGCCTTTTAGCTCTCAGTCACCCTTGTCCAACCAAATGGTAAAAGTATACATAAAAACTTTTTTCCTTTGCTTGCCTCTTTCCTTATGCTTTCCCAGCTGACTGGCTCAGTTCCTCCCCTATCACATATCAAGTTCTCTCGAGAACTTTTTTTTTACATCCTTTTCTGTTAACAGCATAGTGCACCCCTAAAATTTCCTGTATCTCAGCAAGCATTAAAACTAGGGTGAAATGGTATTCTCCACTTTTTGCATGCCTGCCTCATTCTCCAAGAAAATTTCTTATACACACCTCCTGGAACTACATATTCTTGGTAGTTGAGATGGAAGAAAACATACTCACAAATTCCTAGTAAGGAAATCTTGTCTTACCTTCTTTCCATAAGCCCCTAATGTCCTCTTTTATGATGTAGGAATAGACAATGCTTATTATACTGCCTTAATATACTCAGGACCCCACTTTAGAATATGCACACATGTATTCCCCTAGTTCTCAGCTTTATAGCTTAACTCAGAAACAATGAAGGAAATAATGAATGATAGACCAAAAAGTTAGTCATCCATTACAGCCGATGATAGATAGATATAATAGATAATTTAGGGAAATTCTTGTTTACTCTATACCTTCTTCTTAGTGATTTCTCCTGAGAACATGCACAAAGGGAAAGGATTAATAACTAGTGAGGGGATAGCATTCTGTGGAATAACGTGAAATTTGGGAGATTGTGAGGCTGCAACTATGAGTATTTCAGTCATCTCAGGATTTGGATAACTGTTGACAAATAGCTTGATACCAGACCATGACCACAGAGATGTTGACCTGGGTATGAATAGATGCACCCCCAACATCATCATAAAGTGAAACACTGCTCTTTCAATCCCTCTAATATTTTTAAAACACTGTATTTGAAACTACAGTGTTATCTTGATAACATAAAGTGAATAAAATATATCCCAAGGGGGATATCTCATTTAGAGGGAAATTATCAGGAGTTCCAAGATGGCTGCAGAGTGAGTTCCATCCACTTGCTTCCAGCTCCAGACTGGTCTTACAGGTAAACTTCAGAGCAATCAATTTGAAAAACAAGTCGAGTGTATGTGAGAGAGTGTGTGAGTAAGCATGTGTGTGAGCAAACATGAGTGTGTGAATAGGTGTGTGAGTGTCTGTCCATGTGCAGGCACTCAGGCGCAGGTGGTCTGGGCTCTTCTGGCAAAGCCGTGCCACGGCTGCCAGCCCGGTGCTTCTGGTTGAGCTGGTTTGGAGTGTGCGCCGTTTTGTGAAATCTACATAATCGATATATACAGACCCTTTCACTCCAAAGAAACAAAATGTATATTCTTTTCAAATGTACATGGATCATTGTCAAAGATAGATCACTTGCTAGGATACAAGATAAGCCTTAACAAATTCAAGAAAATTGAAATCATATCAGCATCTTCTCAGATCACAAGGGCTTGAAACTAGAAACCAACCTCAAGAAAAAACTCAAAAACATTCAAATACAGGAAAGCTGAATAACATGTTATTAAATAATGAATGTGTTAGCAATGAGATTAAGGAAGAAATCAAAAAGTTTCTGGAAACAAATGAAAATGAACAAACAACCCAAAACCTATGGGGCACAATAAAGGCAGTTCTGAGAGGAAAGTTCATAGTAATACAGGCCTACATTAAAAGGATAGAAAAATCTCAAATAAACAACCTAACCCTATACCTACAAGAACTAGAGGAACAACAAACAAAACCCAGAGCGAGTAGGAGGAAGAAAATAATCAAGATCAAAGCAGAATTAAATGATATAGAGACTAAAAAAAAAAATTCAAAAGATTGATAAGTCCAGGAGTTGGTTCCCTAAATAAATAAAATCAGGAATGAAACAGAAGTAACAACCAATGTCACAGAAATACTAAGAATTGTAAGAAATTGCTGTGAACAACTATATGTCAAGAAATTGGACAACCTGGGTGAAATGGACAAATTTCTAGAAACATAAATTTCTTCCTAAACAGAATCAAGAAGAAGCAGAAAACCTGAAGAGAATGATAACAACTAGCGAAACTGAACCAGTAATCAAAAACCCTGGCACACGAAAGCCCTGAACCAGATGGTTTCACAGGCTAATTTTACCAAGGATTCAAAAAAGAACTAACACCTATTCTTCACTAACTATTGCAAAAAATCAAGAAGAAGGGAGACTCCCAAAATCTTTTTACCAGGTCAGTAATATCTTAAATCTAAAACCAGGTTAAAAAACAAAACAAAACAAACAAGCAAAAAAAAAAAACAAAGAAAGAAAACTAGAGAACAATATCTCTGATGAACATAGATGCTAAATCCTCAACAAAATATTGGAAAGCTATATCCAGCAACACCTTAAAAAGATCATACACCATGATCAAGTGGGATTCATCCCAGGGATGCAAGGATGGTACAATATATACAAATCAATAAACATAATATACCACATAAACAAGATGAAGGAAAAAATCACATGATCATATCAGTAAATGCTGAAAAACCATTTGCTAAAATCCAGCACCTATTTATGATAAAAAAAGAAAACCACTCAGCAAAGTGGAATAGAGGGAACATACTTCAACATATAAAGGCTATATATGAGAAACCTACAGCCAACATCATACTCAATGGGCAAAACCCTAAAGCTTTCCTCTTAAGATGAGGATCAAGACAAGGCTGTCCCCTTTCACCACTCTTATTCAACATAGTTCTATAATTTGAGCCACAGCAAGCAGATGAGAAAAAGAAATAAAAGGCATATGAACTGGAAAGGAAGAAGTAAAGCTGTCATTATTTGCACATGACATGATAATGTACACAGAAAACACTATAGTGTCTCCAAACAACTACTCAGTATAGTAAGCGAATTTGGCAAAATAACAGGAACCAAAGTCAATATTCAGAAATTGAGGGCATTTTTGTACACCAACAAAGAAATCAGAAGGAAAAAGTAAGAAAAAATCCCATTTACTATAATAACAACAACACAGCAACAACAAAGAAAGTACCTAGGAATAAATTTAACCAAGGAGGTAAAAGACCTGTACTTGGAAAACTATAGAACACTTAAGAAAGAAATTGAGGAAGACACATGGAAGCATATATCCTGTTCATGAATGGGAAGAATTAACATCATTAAAATGTTCATAATACCCAAAGGAATCTATAGATTTAATGCAATTCCTATTAAAAACCCAATGGCATACCTCATGGATGTAGAAAAAATATTCCAAAAATTTGTATGGAACCAATAAAGACCCTGAATAGTCTCAGCAATCTTGAGAAAGAACAAAGCTGGAGGGGTCATAATACCTGATAACAAATTATACTGCAAGGCCTCTGTAATCAACACAATATGGTACTGACATGAGAATAGACACATAAACCAATAAAACAGAATAGAGAGCCCATAAACAAACCCATGTCTTTATGGTCAATTAATATTTGACAAAGGGGCCATAAGCATACGATTGAGTAAAGACAGTCTTTTCAATAAATGGTGTTGGGAGAACTGGACTGGGACATGCGAAAAAATGAAACTAGCTTACCATCTTATACCATATGCCAGAATAAGATCAAAATGGATAAAATACTTAAAAAATAAGTCAGGATACCATAAAAATAGTAGTGGAAAATGTAGGCAGTAAAATTTCAGATAACTCACATAGCATCATTTTTGCTGAAATATCTCCTAGGGTAGGGGGAATAAGGGAAAAAGTAAACAAATTGGAAAACATCAAATTAGAAACTTCTGCATAGCTAATGAAACCATAATAAAAAAAAGTTCTCCAACTGTATGGGAGAACACATTTGCCAATGATACGTCTGACAAGGGTTTAATCTCCAAAATATATAATGAAGTCATAGGACTCAATACCAGGATGACAAATAACCCAATTTAAAAAATGGGCAAAGGCCCTGTATTGACACTTCTCCAGAGAAGATATACACATGGCCCATAGACATAGGAAAAGATGCTCAATATCACTAACCATCAGACAGATACAAATTAAAGCATAATGAAGTATCACCTTACATCTGCCAAAATGGTTATCGTAATAAATCAATAAACTACAAGTATCAGCAAGGATGAAGAAAATGAACCCTGGTACACTGTTGGTGGGAATGCAGGCTGGTGTGGAAACTGTGGAAAACAGTATGGCGTTTCCTCAGAAAATTAAAAATGGAACTGCCTTTTGACCCAGTGATTCCACTGCTGGTAATATACCCTAAAAATCCTGAAACACCAATTCAAAAGAATTTATGCACCCTTATGTTCACAGCGTCACTGTTTACAATAACCAAGATTTGGAAAGAGCCCCAGTGCCCATCAGTAGATAAGTGGATCAAAAAATTGTGGTACATTTACATGATGGAATATTGCACAGCAGAAAAAAAGAAGGAATTTCTGCCTTTTCCGACAGTATGGGTGGAACTGGAGACTATTATGCTAAATGAAATAAGTCATTTGACAAAAGAGAAATACCATATGATCTCACTTATATGAAGAAAGTAATGAAAAAAAAAAAACATAGCAAAATAAAACCAGAGGCTAGGAATCATGGAATAGATTGACAACTATAAGAGAGGCAGGAGGAGGTGAGGACTCATTGAAAGGAGGTGAAGGGATTAGTCAAAGAACATACATGAAGGACCCATGGACATGTACAATGGTGCGGGGGTTGCCTATGGGAGTGGAGGGCTGCCCATGTCGGGGAGCGGAGAAGTGGGATAAAATAGGACACCTGTAATAGCATAAACAATAAAAAATGCTTACTAAAAAAAAGTGAAATTATCATTTTTATCAACTTGATGATTTTAAAAACTATTAGCTATAAAATTACCAAATTTCAAATTTACAAAAAAAAGAAAGCAGTTCAAAATGATATATATATATATGTGTGTGTGTATATATATGTGTGTGTGTGTGTGTGTGTGTATCTATATAATTTTTCTTCACCACATGGGTATTCTTGTAAAATAAAAATATATTTTTTAAAGTATAATTTCATGGCTTTTCATCACTCTGTTGTGTAGTTTTTTATAATGTAAGAAATCCTAAATTGTGTGGGTGTCTCCATTGTCTTTCAATTGTATATTGTTATAAAAGCTGCTTTAATAAGCATACTTATAAAATTTTCACAAACCACAATCATTTTCTTAGCATAAATTTTAGAAATAAGGTGTAATGAGTAAATATGATGTCTATTATTAGGGTTTTGATACATATTACCCAATGACATTTTAGAAATGTACCAGTCTAAAACTAATTATAAAAGTTACATTTCCTCATAGTCTTTCCTTTATTATCCAACTAATACATGAAACAATGGTACTGCATTAGTTTTGATCCTTTTAAGGTGTAATATTTTTATATTCTTATCATTTTTATTTGGAAAAATGCTAAGATATTTTGCTAATGGAATATTATTCATCTTTTCTTTATTTGTATTACTATATAAAATAGTATTAATTTTTTCTCAAAAACACTATAGTTTTTGATATCTGATATTTGCTTGGGTTATGCTTTGATATACTAATTTTTATGTATCGAATTCTATCAAGCTTTTACCTCATGGCTTCTGCCTGTGCTAAGTATGAGTAGTTTATATGAGGAGGAGGTTAACAAGTACAATTTATAAGAAGAGACCCAGAAGAAAGGGCAAGCAACATGTTGGAAAAAAAAATGTGTGTATAATATTTCTGAACAGAAATTCAAAGGATTCCACATTTTCCTCCTTCTTAGAGCTTTCAAAAGTTTTCTTATTGAAATCTCATTCAGCAGTCTGAGATACTACAATGCTTTCAAAAAGAGAACAATATCCTAACTGTTATGAACAGGGTTATAATTTCTCCTAAAATAGCTATATTAAATAAATGATTTAATTATTACTATTATTATTTCTAGTTTGGTGGTGAAATTAGAGGTATCCCTTTGATTATTTTACACTGTAGAAAGAGATTGTTTTCAAAGGATAAGATGATGAGTATTTTAGTTTCTTCTTTATAAATTTATGAATATTTTTACTTTTAGATACACATATATATTCTTATAACCAGATAAATGCAATATTTTAATTTTGAATTAAAAAAGAATAGGTATTTTCTTTTTTACAACATATAATTTATTTATTTATTTTTAGAGAGAAGGGAAGGGAGGGAGAAAGAGAGGTAGAGAAACATCAACAGGTTGCCTCTCCTATGCACTGACTGGGGACAAAACCTGTACCCCAGGCGTGTGACCAGGAATTTAATAGGTGACCATTTACTTTGCCAAACAATGCCTAGCCAATTGAGCAACACTGGTGAGGGCTAGATATTTGCTCTTAAAAACTTTGAGATGTGCCAAGAAAATCTCAATATCAAGAAAAATGACAATGCAGTGGAGAATAATTCTTCTCAAATTTAATGTGCACAGGAATCACCTGGGAACTTGCTAAAATACAACTCTCATGAATTACATATGAGGTGCACCCTAAGAGTCTATATTTCTAAAAGCTTCCAGGTGAGGCTGATGCTGTGGATCTGTAGATCACAATTGTGCAGTAAGCATACAGAGATTATTATCAATTTTGGCTGCAGATATTTGGCTGCAGAATTAAACCTGTTTCTGTTAGAATTGGTTTTGTGTGAGAGCTTCATTTTGCTTTGTTTATTGCTTTTCAATCTGCCAAACTGTGACAATGAAATAAAATAGTGACTATAAAATCTTTAGCTGAATGCCTGGCAATGGAGAGGATCCTATACCTGTGATGTTAAAATTAATTTGGACTATCAAACGACAACAAAAAAGTGCATTCTTGAACTATAATTAAACACAAGAGGCAAATGACTCTTTAAAAAGAGATGATTTCATTATTCACTAATTTACCAAACATGTTTTTGAAAACAAATGAAGTCAATAAAAACTTTGACAAACTTAGGATATAGATATTTTAACTTTTACATTCCCTTTATCATCCACTGATTTAGTACTGAGAAGTTTTCAAAGTAGTAATGTTCTCGATGTAGTAAAATTCCATTCTATTTTAGAACACCCAAGGGTAGCAACAATTGCAAAATCTGTAGTAATAGAAAATTCTAACTACAATACAGAACCTTGGTGATCCCTTATTCTTGAGATGGAGTGAGGAAGATGGCAAGAATAAGCAAGAGGACTTCTGTTTAGCCCCGCTAATCTTGAGGGATTGTCAACAGTTTCTGTAACAGACTATATTCCCTTGGGCTTGGCAGAGCTTCAAATAAACAGCTAAATGTTGAGATAGATTTCTGAACTGAACCTCTGAACTTTTTGGAGGTTCACTTGTCATCTCTGCATGTATAATCAGATCATCACTTTCCCACTCTGCCTTCCCTCTGGCAAAATATCCAGCATTAATTCCTGCCATTTTCTCACCTTTCAGCAGTTTTTCCTACTGTAGGCAAGGCAGCCACCATCCAATCAGCGTTCATTTACATTGAGAGTTCAGGGACATCTGACACCCTACCTTATAAACTTAAAATAAAAATAGGCTACCCATCACCCTCCCCCCACTAGAAATAAAACAATCCTGCTATTCTTCTCATGGAAATTAACATTTCTAAAGGGCTGAGTTTGACGGGCAAGACTCTTGGCCTAGTTCTTAACATATTATTATCTTCTCCCGGCAGAGTTGTCAGGCATCCTGTTATGATAGCGTAAAACTGATTCTGACCCTCTTCTGTTAATGGCTCTCTGATTTTACATCCCTAATAAATGGGAAATAAAGTGAAAGGCAGAGAGGTCTCTTTTTTCTATGTTGATTTTTGCTTGTTTTGCTTTTATCAGCATCCCAAAAGATATGTTAATTCAGCAATTCTATCTCTGGATAAATTGATAAAGTCTTCATACGTTCAAAGACTGTCAGCTTCCTTCTAGAGATTGGTCATCATGGGCAGTTTCATTGAGGAAATGAATGCAAGCATCCTTCCTTCTGCTGGGAACACGTTCTTCAGTTGCATGGAGCTGAATAACTTAATTTTTATCTGCAGACTTAAAAATCTTGGATCTCCTTAATATTCTAACTAGTTGTGCCATGTGAAAAGCAGAGGAGAGGTGAAGAATCTAATAGTCGCTTTTCATATCGTTCTGTTGTTCTATAACGAAATTCATAACTTTTCTATGACAAAAAAGTATATGCAACTCTTTGCACTGTAGACGGGGGATGTTGATACAGTGCCTAATATTTGAACAATTTGAAATGCAAATATTCAGGGGCCATGCTATTTTAATTGCCTTGCAATGTAGAGGGAATCAAGGCTGATACCAAAGATGAAATGCTAATTGCCCTGACTTATGATGTAAATGCTTCTCTCTCACCTCTGTAAGCCCTTTTTGCGCCAAATCTATACTACGCCTCCCAATACCCTCCCCCACTTGGCCCAGCATAAAAGGAATGTGGGGCTATTGTTCTGGGCTCAGAATTTGGAGTTTGTCTCCTCTGGGCCCGTGCACTTAAATAAAGATCGTGCTCCTAAACCCCTTGGTGTCTGGTCGTTTCATTTTTCCGTAACAGCAACATGCTTGCAAAAGCTTTATGAGGAATCCTCAAGGGCAGGACTTTTTTGCTCACCGACGTGAGCATTATACTAGGCCCTAGTATATATGATACCCACCTCAAAATTCTGCTTTTCCATAAAATTGCTGGGGAGTTATAAAGCCTTGAACATCAGTGTGTAACAAAGTAGAGAGAAAGGAGACAGAAATAGAAGTTCTTGACTGAGATAGCTGAATCAGTGGTATGAAACCCCAGCTTCTGCACAGCAATGGCAGTTCTAGTCACACATGCTTTCAAACTCAAGAGTACCAGGAGAGGGAACATTCTTCTTCAGTTGCCTCAGCAGGAGCCTAGTGATTCCGATACAGGTTGGTCCTTATTGGCATGCATTGAGTCACATGTTCATTTCTGGCCAGGCAGAAAGTCATGTCCTGATTTTAGTTGGGCTTAGTACATATGCTTCACTGTAGGAATAGAGAGTAAAGCTCTCCCCTGACCACATGGGTAGAATGGAGTGGAATAGATTCCGTCCCCACAGTGTTCTGTGTGTTATTTCTGAAAGTGGGATGGCTACATATGGAGAGTCCAAATACACGCCCACAGGCACTCCCGCACACAAGCACAGACACACAAATAGACACACTCATATTCATACACAAATGCCCACTGCAAATAGTTACTTGGGTCAGACCGATGTTTAACCTCTTGCTTATTCCACGTAAGTAAGAACTGTGTCATGCGCTGAAACAAAGATGGATCGGGGAAAGAAAATACCAGTGCTTACCAGCTCCTGTCTGTATTTTGGTTGCCTGATCTAAGATATGAGGAGAATGTCTTATCTGTCTACAGGCAGTGAGCTATATTTGATTTTAAGAAGAATATGACAGATTAAGCCACAAAATTATATGTATCTGCCTGTACTTAGATTCCTTGTGGCAGCATTCTCTCAGGTATATTAAAAATAAACAAGTATATCAGGTTATTATTCCCAACAACATGCTAATAATTTCACATGAATCTTATTTAATCCTTACAGAAATACCATAACAGATTTGTTTTATTAGGATATTTTAGATGTAATTTATTTCAAAAGATACTACCTAAAATTATCACAAACAATAAAACCACTTATTATTTGAAGGTGAAGTGTCATCAGGTGTGGTATGAATAGGGCCCCAGCATTTTCTTAATTTACTTCTTTCTGGATCAGTTTTTTCTTTAAGCTACCTGCCCTCATGTTTACAAGATAACTGTTATCAGCCTTTGTGACCATTTTTTATTTCCAAGGAGAAAAAGGAAGCAAATTTTCTCTCTTCTCCAACTGTGAACTGAGCCTTTTCTTTTTTTGAGTGAGACAACTTAGACTGCATGCCCACCATTGCATTTAAAGTGTCCCCAGGAAAATGCTGTGTACTGATCAGACAAAGCGTAACAGGAGTGCTTAAATCCATCACTGGCTTAGAGTTAGCAGAGCCCAGCTTTAGAGATGGAAGTGGACTCACTCTCCCAGTTCTTTGGGCTGTTTGGGAAGATGGTGGGACCTGAACAAAATCAGTATAAGGGCTTAGGAGCTGGGGCAAGCATGTTGTCATCAAAACAGGGACACTTTTGAGAGTGACTAATATCAAACCACACAGAACACCCTTATAGCAGACAGAAGCTGAATTACCCCATGCAAACCAGAATATATAATCACCCTATTTTGTGTAATGAGTAAGCAACAAACATTTTCTGCTACAGGATGTATTATTATCACAACCATTTTAGTAATCAAGACACAGCTTAGAATGGTAAAGTATATGATCAAAATTACTTAGTAAGTGGCGATCTTGGGGCAAAAACTATCACAAGTATTTCCCACTCACTTCTAGATTAGTTGGTAGACCACAGAGCAGTTTATTCACCTAAAAACTGTAGATAAGTGGCACATTTCATGTAGTAAATTTCTCAAATGGACATATTTTATCTTGTATTGTCTTCTATGCTAATACTACTATGTTAATAAACATAACTATTTCTAGTATCCAATAATTTAATCCACATGGCGATTTTTTCTACCCTAGAGAATAAATACAGCTCGGTGGAAGACTAACAAAACAAACCGAGCCATAAGTTAGTGTGTTATAAAGAACATCACAAAGAGCGTCACAAGAACGCTGTGATACCAGCACCAGCCCTCTTCGACTTTTGGACATGCTGGCGCACTAGCCCCCCAAAAACGCATCACATATGGACTGACAGTGCAGTGCTCTAAAATGATATGCACACCAAGCGCTGATAAAGTGTTTACCTTAGAAATCTATTTAGAGGTGAAATCACACTCCTTCCTTTAACTATTTGAATAGAACGGGTCAGACAAATGTTCTCTCCTATGGGAGATAAGAAATTATTTTAAGATCCACAGTATAAATTTCAAGTTAAATAACCTGGTCTGCTTCCTTAGTGGATATTAGCAAACCACATTTTAAAGTTTTCTTTCAAATATATTCCCAAACCTGTGACTATAGAACAGCCATGTCTTACCAGATACAAATAGCAAGATCCCTACAGCTGAAGATTTCTAAACATTTCAGTGCATTTCCAATTATACCCTGAGCCTAAAAACTGTTATTTAAAATCACTAAAGACCATGCCAAGTATTTTTCCAAATATTGTGGATATCTCTTAAGTAAACTCTTTTTTACAAACCATTGAACACACAACAAGTACAGGACGTGTGATGAATTACAAATGATACATTGTAAAGAAGGCACCTCCCACTTGACACTCCAAATACACCTTGAAGCCATATAAGTAGGGTGAAATAATTCTCTGACTATTTTCAACCCAATGGTGTGCAACAGTTAGCATTGTTACCATTGTTGCTTCTCTGTCTCTGGTGCTTTGTCTGGAATAATGTGAGTTTTTCAGATATTTGTTTATAGCCACCATGACATAATTTGTGTGTGAAAGGAAGACAGAAAAGGAAGGAAGGAAGGAAGGAAGGAAGGAAGGAAGGAAGGAAGGAAGGACGGGAGGGAGGGAGGCAGGAAGAAGGAAGAAAGAAGGAAGAGGACAGGAGGGACAGAGGGAGGGAGGGAGGCCGGAAAAACATGGGGAAGAAAGAAAAAAATCACAAAGAAGAATATGTGTTAATAAATAGAAGCCCTACTGATCACCAGACTGTTTGAAGACACCATTAATTTTACCTGGTCTACTTCATCAGCTTCGAACTTGTCTCTGGACCTCATTCTTGATCTTCTATGAATCATCCTTTCAAAACTAACACTTTTTTATAAACCGTGAATCAGATCACAACTCTGACTTTCTTAAATTTCATTAATGCTTTGCTATTACACTTATGCTTCATTCTTTAAGTCACATGGTTGACAAAGATCCTAGCTGATATGTTTTACCTACTGCTACAACCACTGGCCCCCAACCAGAGGCAGATTAAGGTTGGTTGAGGCCCTGAGCACAGAAGAAAATATTGGGCCCCTTAAAACAAAGAAAGAGACAGGGAAAATAAAATGACACACTAACCATATTTTTAAATAAATAAAAAATATTTATGTACTGTTAATGTTTTATTTCCAAAAAAATTTGAATAAAATATATGTATTGCACATATGAAACCAAACTTGGTGTCATTAGAAAAAAGTGTAAAGTTGGGATTTTGCAGGGCCCTTCAGAAGTTGGGGCCCAGAGCGTATGCTTGGTGCTTCCACCATTAAATCCACCTCTGCCCCCAACCCCACGTGGATGCCATTTCCCTCCCTCTCACAAACCATGTTCCATGTATTTTGGTCTTCATTTTGTCCTTCAGTGGTTACCATGTATATTCCCAATTGCAGGTCTTTTGTATTTGATGACTGTTTTTTTCCCCAGTTTTTGTACCTAGTGCTTAATCCCTAGATCTTCATGATTCTGCTATCTTCCTTCTCATATTCAGGTTTCAACTTAAATATTAACATTTTAGAAACACTGTCAGTAACCAAAATCTCCCAAGTTAGTGTCCAGGATACAACTCTATCTTATATTCTTTGAAGCACTTCTCAGTTCCTGAAATAATCTTATTTATACTTATATGTTATTATCTTCTACCAACAAAAATGAAATCACTCTCATGGGAAGACCCTATTAACTGTTACACCCAAATTCTAGAATATTGCCTGACACAATATAAGTTTTATGAAATACAATTTGAATGACCACCCACTTCCCAGGTCCACTTAGTAATTACAGTTAGTGCTTCGGAATATTTCTATCAGTTTGTTTTAGACATCTACATGCTAACAGGTGGATTTTGTGACTTTACATACAATGATTTAGGGCTATATCACTCTATATATTGGGTATATGATATGGACATATTGCGTACTATCAACTGTTCTAGCATTGATGAACACTTAGGGATTTTCCAGTATTTTGATATTATAAAGAATTTATGCTATAAATAACACTGATAACCTACTTTGTTTTGGTTATTATTACAAATATTGGGATAATCATTAAACAAGCAAAAACATCTAATTTCATGGGGCTTATATTTTCATGAAAATATACAATCTATATTTAATTTAATAAAAATGTAAAGTTTATACTATGTAAGAAGGTAATAACTGCTATGAAAAAAATAAAATGAGGCAAAGAGACATTAAGAATTTAATTTCCATAATTAGAAAGTTTTATCTACCTATTTTCACCTCTAGATTAATGTATATTTACAGTAAAAATAATAGTAAACAGACAAGACCCTAGTTTTCTAAAATCTTCCTGGGAGAGACCATTGCAAAACTTTGGAATGGCTGCTTGCATATCTGTTATTTTTGTTTTGTCTTATTTCCTTTTTATTCTGGATGCTTTGAGAATTTTTTTCCTTGAAATTACATTTTTTAGGCTATCTAGGTGTTTGTCTTTTTCAGCATTCTTGTTCAGTTCTTAGACTGAAGACTCTCTATTTTGTTTAATTTTCTGTTTTCCCAGCTCAGAGATTTTTTACCATCCTTTATTTTATTCCTTTTATTCTCCATGTCTTGTCCAATTAGACAAGTGTTGAAAATTATAGACACGCTTTGGAATTCTGGGCTGTATTCTGTATCTGTCCATGCTTTTCATCACTTGTCATTGCATCTCCTTCTAGTCCATGTCCGGAAGAGAATCTAAGTTCAATCTTTCAAGTCACTTATTTAATCTTCTGCCATGTAACACCCTGCTGTCTCAAACATACATGGAGAGATTATTCTTCATGCAGTTGATTTCGACTTTCAAAATGAGATCATAGAGTCACTTACTTCCTGTGTGACACTGGGAGCAGCTTTTCCATCTATGAAATGGAAATGAGCATTGTACCTATCTCATATAGCTCTTACATAACAGTAACACTCAGCACTCAGAAAATATTAGACTTCTGTTTAAAAAAATACGATTAAGAACCCTTTGGAGAAATGTCTTTGACACGAAAGGATATCTCTCCAAAGAAGACATACAGGTGGCCAACAGACATATGAAAAGATGCTCAACATCACTAATCATCAGGGAAATGCAAATCAAAACAGCAATAAGATACTACCTCACACCTGTCAGGATGGCTATTACTAAAAAGTTAATAAATTACATGTGTTGGTGAGGAAGTGGAGAAAATAATTTGTGCATTCTTGGTGGAACTGCAAATAGGTGCAGCCCCTATGGAAAACAATATGAAAATTTCTCAAAAAACTAAAAATAGATATATCATAAGACCCAGCAATTCTACTTCTGGGTATTTATGCAAAGAGAATGAGAACACTAATTCAAAATATATATGCACCCCTATGTTCATTGCAGCATTATTAACAATAGACAAGATATGTAAGTGACTTAGTTGCCCAACAATAAATTATTGGATAAGGAAGATGTAGTATATGTACACAATAGAATATTATGACTCAAAAAAACATAAAATCTTGCCATTCGGATGGACCCAGAGGGCATTATGCTAAGTGAAATAAGTTAGGCAGAGAAATACAAATGTCATATGATTTTACTTATGTGTACAGTCTATAAACAAAACAAAAACAGACTAAGAGACAGAATAAATGAATGGGGGATGGATGAAAAGTAGGAAAGGAATATAGTCAGTAATATTGTGATAAGTTTACATGGTGACATGATTAGTAGAATTAGTCAGGTGATCACAATATAAGGTATAAAAATGTCAAATCACTATATTGTACACCTACACTAATATAACCAACATAAGATTATATACCGATATACTTAAATAAAAAATAATGTAAAAAAAGAAGAAAATTAAGAATCTTTTTGGCAGCTTACCAAAAATGTTAAATTCCTTTTGATATAAGACAAATCAAGCTGAGCTCATATTTCTGTAACATAGCAATGAACAAATGAGAATATATTGGAGCAATGTCTTTAAAATCCTTAAAGAAAATGTGACCCAATTATTTAATTGACAGTCATTCAAGTATAAAGACAAAATTGTTTTGACCATACAACAACTTAATTCCCATGAGTCTTCCTGAAGGAACTATTAAGAAATAAATTTCAGCCAACTAAGAGATTCATGGTAAAAATATCAAAAAGACTAGTTCTAGGACAAAAAGTAATGTAAGTGGTATAGTTAATATTATTATTAAAAACATTGACAAGGAAGCACTCCTGCAACTAACAAAGTTTGGGAACTGAAAGGTGACAGGGATTTTTGCAGTAGCATTAGGTATTTCAAGCTCCTCTCTCTATAAGAAGCCAGGCTTCAAAAGATATTCAAAGCTGGTAAATCAAATAATAAAATATAATAATTATTACTATAATTTAGAAATAATGAAAACATAAAATAAAATACAATTAAAATCAATCTAATATAATAAAATTTAGAAATGAAGAGGGAAAAAGGAGAGGAAAAAAAGTAGAAACATAGAGTCAGAATTTACTCATGATGGGTAAATAATAAATTCTTTATTAAAATAGAGATTTAAAAATGTTGTACATACACGTTCTTTCTCTGCTACATGGACTAGCCATAGTTCCTAGTGCAGTTGAAGTACCCCGCTTGGTTACAATGCAACAGTTAGAAACTGCTGCATAACAAACATACACAATGATTGGTTTAAAAAAATAAAGGCTCTGTGGGGCAGGAATTTAGAAGCAGTTCAGGTGGGTAGAAGTGGCTTGGGGTTTCTTATGAGGGTGCAGTCAGACATGGTCTACAGCAACTGTCATCTTTAGGCTGACTGGGTCTTGATGATCTTTTCCCAAGGTAGTTCAGCAACATGGCTGTCCAGCTGGTGCTGGCAAGTTGGTTTCTCTCTGTGCTGAACTCTTTCCATGAGACTACTTGCGTATTCTCATAACATATAGGCTAGCTTACCCCCATTAGTCAGTATTCTAAAAATTTAAGGCAGAAACTGTAATACACATATGGCTTAGCCTAGAAGGTCAGATATTGTCTCTTCTGTTGCATTCTGTTGAACACACAGGCCAGCCCATGCCAATGAGAGAGGCACTACATGAGGGCCTTTAAAATATTGTGAGGTGAAGTTCATTGAGGTCCTCTTTAAGAGAGTGAAGAGAAGAAGCATGCAAGGCATGTTGAAACCTGTTGAAATGTGCTCTACAATCAATTCCATTGAATTCAGTGGGCCAAACCAGATTATAAGGCCAGTCCAGATTTAAATTGTAGGGACATAGACTCCACATGCTAATGGAAGGACTTCCAAACTCGTATTACAAGGGATGTGGATATCAGGAAAGGAATAGTCATGGTCATTTTTGCCAGAAATCTACCAACATTTTATATATAAACTAAATTTAAATACATGTAAATTAACACATAAGTCAGCTGGTAAAGCTTTTGTGAGAAGTAAATGAGAAGGAAGATCTAGTTGTTAGTTTGTACAAGTATCCTTGGTTTTTCTTGTGTGACTTAGGTTGTGCTCTTTAACACACTTTCATTTTCTAATCCAAAATTTTTACAGTAAATTGATGCTTTCATTTTCTTATTTACAATATTGCAGTAAATCTCAGTTTGTCTCTTTGTGAAACTGAAGTTCCTGATCATAGATTTTAAGGTCTCTCACTAATTAAAAAATTGACAGTTCATCACCTCCCAGTGGTCATTTAATTGACATATTATCATTTTAGTGTTTGGAAAGTCACAGAAAAATAAAATACATTGTGGAAGCATCAGTCCAAAATGAATGCCAGTCCTTTTGTCTGACATATAATAAAACTCAACTTTTACTGTTAATAGCCCCTACTAATTCATGTAAACACACACACAACCCTTTATAGGTATCTATATTTTGTTTTCTATGAGTTTATTAATTTTAGTCATTTCTATTTCTATTTCTTGTTTTCTTCCATTTCTGATTATTTGAGGGGCATGGCTGGGTTTTAAATTTCCCAAAGTAGATTAAAATGGACATCGAATAAAAGTCTCCTAAGAAATTCAGATTGATTTAAGATTAGGCTACATCTCTTATAATTAACATGATAAGACTGAGACATTAGAAAAATGAACAAATTGCAAAAAATATGACTACCACTGAGTTTAGCACTCTGTATTCAAAAGGCGATCACTTGAGACAATTTCACTATTTAAATGAACCATGTTGATTTTTGCATTTGGATTTGTAGAGAAAATTTTCAGGTAAGAAAATTAATTTTAAAAAATTTATTATTATACTTGATAGGCAGACTAAGATTATTTTCCAGCCAAACCTTCTTAAATAATAAATACATATACCTGGGAAGGACCTTATTGATCCATCAAGTCTAGGATTGACAAACATTTTTTTAAAGATGCAGACTGTAAATATTTATGCTTGTAGGTTATAAAATCTTTCTCAACCACTCAATTTGAGTGACAAGGTGTGAATTCAGTTTTAAACCATGCATAAATGAATGAATATGTGTGAGTGTGTTTCAGTAAAGCTTACTTTCCAAAATAGACAGCTGGTCCAAGGGCCCAAGATTGCCACTCTACGACCTAGTCCAACATTTTACTTCTCAAGTGAGGAAAATGTGTCATGCAATAGTGAAATAAATTGCCCAAGGTCACACAGTAATAAAAGAAAAAAAGAACTAGAAGGTCTTTTAGGCTCTTACCCAAAAGAGTTGCCAAAATGGAATGCCTAAGTGTTTAGATTTTTTTAAGTGTATGTTACGTGTGTGTGTGTATATATGTATACATATAAATATAAATATATAAATATATAAATATATATATATATACCAGTGAGTATGTGTTTGCACACATAATGCAGCAGCAACAACAGCAACAGTAATAGAAGTAGTAATAGTAGGCAACATCTAACAAAAGCAGTCCTTAGGAGCATAATATAAAAGTAGATAACTATGCAAGCTAAAAAGCATTGTCCTTCAATGACAGCCCTTTCAGAGAGACATAATAACTTGTGATTTGAGAGTAATATAGATACTAACTTTTTTACGTTGGCTTAATTGGTATTATTTTGGGAAATACTAATTTGTTCTGCACACTAAACTGAGAGAGTGAATGGCTCCTTAAGGGCTTCCATAGAGGCTAATTGACTAATCCTGAGCAGTTGGAAAAAGTGAATTAAATTTTCTCAGAATAAATATTCAGATTAAATTTTTCTAGCTCTAGATACTACATAGGAAGGAAAAGGGAAAAAAGACAACATCTGTTTCATAGAGTAAATACATCAGAGTCAATAATAAAGAGATTTCAGATCAAATGCCTATGGCCGGTAAACCTAGGAGCAGAATGGTAATGATGGTTTAAAATAGGTGAGTGATATAAAAGTGATTGTTTCAGGGCCATATAATTTGATCACATTTTGATACTGAGCAATTTGTGTTTCAGTTTTTCAGCGAATGTGTTTATGCACAGAAATATTTATAATTAGTAGTTCCCACTTTTCTCCACAATATGCTAGCTGAAACCAAGGCATATAAATGGAACTGATTTCCCATGAAAAAGTTGTAACTGGGTACTGCCTTCCTAATCAATATCTTGATGTCAAGTAAATCGTATATAGGTCCACCAATGTCATAAAACCAAACTTATTAGATATATAAAAAAATAATAATTTACTAAGTAAAATCAGGAAGCAAATATTGAAAAATGTGCACAAGTTAAATATGTACCAGTTGTTTAATGGTTGTTCATTTAAAGTTTGGATAACATTGGATGAGTAACCCCAAACTATGATTTAATTAGTAATACTATTTGTCCTTGCATGACCTAAAAATACTTTGTTGGAAAATTATTTGTTAAAGTATATCTCTCTGAATAAAACTGGCATTTCCTCTGTTCTCAATCTGTATCTAATTGTTGAAGGAGACAGTCACATACTGACAACAACTCCAGGGCTTCCATCAGCTTTCTTGCCAAACATAACATTATTTCACCAAAATATGTTTTTAAATATAAAAACCAACTTAATTTTGTCCTTTTTATCCTTTCCTACCTTATTATTTTATGCAAAGCTGCTCCAACTCATTCTAATAGAAGGCCTCAGTGACCAATAAGTACTGCAAGACTTTGGCTTGAGTTACCAGAAAACTTCACTGTTAAACAACTAAAGCAAAAAACAAGTCTTAATAAAGGGATTTTAAAGCTAGAAAATAAATCTTAGAGAATTGCTAATAGAGGAATTATATTATGTTGTCATAGGACTACAGCTCTGCTTTAAAATTTGGTATTCAAAAAAAAAGATACGTGAAAAATCCTATGTATTTATTTATTTTTAATCCTCAAAGATATGTAGTCATTGATTTATAATCTTTTTTTAAAGGATTTTATTTATTTTCTTTTTAGACAGAGGGGAATGGCGGAAGAAAGAGAGAGAAATATAAATGTGTGGTTGCCTCTCATGCACCCCCTTACTGGGGACTTAGCCCACAACACAGGCATGAGCCCTGACTGGGGAATCGAACCAGAGACCCTTTGGTTCACAGGCTGACTCTCAGCCCGCTGAGCTACATCAGCCAGGGCTGTACTCATTGATTTTTAGAGAGAGAAAGGGAGAGAGAAAGAGAGAGAGAAACATCAATGTGAGAAACATAGATAGGCTCTTCCCATATATGCCCCGACCAGGAATCAAACCCACATCCTCAGTATCTGCCCTGACCTGGAATCAAGCCCGGCAACATTTTGGTGTACAGGATGATGCTCCAACCAACCAAACAACCGAGCCAGGGCAAAAATCCTAATATTAAAATGAAAAATTCAGATATTCAAGGGATGGATTTTAGGCATTAAGTGTAGTCCTTGCATAACTGTTGAAACCAAATCACTGTGAAAATTAAATAATATGGGACTTCTGGTCCACATAAGAGTGTGAAAAATTACTAGGGGCAGTAATTCTTCCTTGCTAAGCACACCTATAAATCATGGAAACAATGTGACTGACAACCAACAAAACCTCTATAAAGCATTAAGAAAGCAAGCTGGTTTGGGACCCCAAGACTGGAGGATAACCACAACAGTAGAATGACTTATGTTCCTCCCATCCAACAGAAGAAGGCCACCCAGAGTCAGCATTTGCCAATCTCAACCTAGCAAAAAAAAAGAAAAACAAGAAAAAAGCAAACCCAAATAGTCTCATTACTCTTCTGAGATTAGATGGGAGTCCTGAGAATATTAGGCATTAAAGTGATAGTAAGGAAAGACTACAGATGATTTCTTTCTCATAATTTTGATAACCCAGAAGTAATGAAATATGTAATCTCAATAATCCAATGACCATTAAAATAATTAAACTCATAATTTAAAACTCTCAAAAAAAGAAATTGCCAGGACTATGTGATTTTATTGCAGAATTTTACCATCCCCAGGACTGTGCTCATCTGCTAGGCTCCCTACCTTTGCAACTAAACAAGCCAACATTTCTCTTCCTTCATGTTCCTTCCTTCATTTTTACTAATTTCAACCATTTAAATGCAACAATGACTGGAACACAAATGCAAAATAGTGGAACAGCAGAGAAGCCTCATGCTGAATACCTTAAACTCCAGAACCAGAATGCCTGGGTTTAAATCCTGGCCTTTCCACATGCTAGGTATGTGAATTTGGCCAAGACACCTAAGTTTTCTGTTGCTCAGTTTGTTCATTTTAAATGGAAATTATAATATACCTAACTCAAATATTTTCTAGGACTATTAAGTAGCTCACTATAAGCAAAAACACTTAGAAGAATATAAGTATATAATAAGTGCTATTTAAGTGTTAACTATTATTTTATTACTACTACAGATATCATCCAAAAGTCTGATATATTGATGAGCAAACTTTCTAGACATCTAGCAAGCTAATTGTCTTCTCCCATTAGTCCACCATTATTTTTGTTTAGATGTCCATACTTTTCTACCTGAATTACTACAATAACCACCCACATTGTTCTCTTGCCTTTAGTCTTGACCTCCTCCTCTCTGCTCTCTTGGCCCCCAAATTACACTTCCTAAACAAGTAGCAATCATTCCTTAACTTACTTGACATTTTTCAGTGGCTTCTGTTTTCCCTGTAGGATAAAGTAAATATTATTTAAAATTTTATAAAAGCCACTTATCATCTTGCTTTGTTTACTTTTCCAGCTTCATTTCTTGCTATCTTTGAAATTCCAGTCTGCATTCATATCAAAACCAAAAGTAACATTTCAGTTTCTTGGACACATCATGCACATTCTATATTTTCTGTGCGGAATCATTCTCCCTTGCATTTTTCTTGGCTAACCCCTAGTTTACCTTTAGGTCTGTGTTTAAACATTATTTCTCCAGCACAAACCATGGGCTTCCATAGCTACACATTCTCCTCCCAATAGATTACTTATCATATGGCAAGGAAATTGCCTGTCTCCAAGTTTCTCTCTGCCACTAAATTTTAGTTCTGTGAAGGCAGGGTTCCTATTTAGTGTATACATATTTTATCATGTCTCCTAGTAGAATAACATAAAGTAAGTTCAGTGTGAATTAACAAACTGAAGGAATCTTTACAAACTAAAGAAAGGAACTCACTAGAAGCTGCAATAAATATGAAGTACAACAATTAAAAGAAGTAGTAATATACTCATGGGAATTATACTTTTCCAGTAGTTCCCCCTTATCTGTGGAGAAAATGTTCCAAGACTTCAGTGGATGCCTGAAACCGTGGCTAGTGCCGAACCCTATATGGATCATTTGTTTTGCTTCTACATACATAACTATTATTAGAAACAGTAAGAAATTAACAACAACTAAAAATAAAACAGAATAATTATAACAACATACTCCATGGTCTGTACAGAAGGTATCCAGCTATATAATATGAAAAATAGAGACATTTATCAAAGAAGATAAAAGATACAAAAAACATTGTACACAGACGATGCCTCAGTCCCCTTCAGAGTAGGCACCTTATGTTATTCTACTACTCAGTTCCCTATTCGCCAACAGCTGCCCCACCATATTTTCTTGAATCTCATCGATGGTTTGAAATCTCTTCCCTTTCAAAGGTGATTTTAATTTTGGGAAAAGCCAGAACTTGCAAGGTGCCAAATGTGGGCTATACGAGGACTGAGTCACCCGGCTGATTTGATATTTTGCCAAAAGACTCTGCATGAGACATAATGCATAGCAGTCACATCATTGTCATGAAGCTGCCAATCACCAGTTGCCATAGCTGCAGGCTTCTGAATCATCCAAATAGTTTCCGTGGAGGAATGTTCAAGCTTAACACAAAATTTGATGCAGATTTTGTTTAGATGTCCATACTTTTCTACCTGAATTATTATAATAACCACCTATATTGTTCTCTTGCCTTTAGTCTTGACCTCCTTCTCTCACTGTCATTTTGAATTCAATGGCCACACAGTACACATACTCAGTCAGTGGTGTCTCCTACCCCCACTGATTAGTACAGTGAAGTTGTCATTGTTTACACATGGCATTCCAGTCCACTCTCCTTGGTTGTGAGGTTACATTGGCGTCATGCAAACTATTCTCATTATATTAACAATGGTTGGACTTTTTTTGGACATAACTTATACTCTAATAAAAATTATGTGAATATGGCATTATTAAAGAAAATAACAGTTACTCGAAAGCAAGCATTGCAATACTGCAACAGTTGTTCTGATAACCAAGAAGGTTACTATGCAACTGACAGGCAAAGAACCTTTACATAGTGGATA
Source organism: Mormoops blainvillei (assembly GCA_004026545.1). Lineage (NCBI taxonomy): Eukaryota > Metazoa > Chordata > Mammalia > Chiroptera > Mormoopidae > Mormoops > Mormoops blainvillei. Next base: position 52,513 of record PVJD01004946.1, read on the forward strand.
TACTGGACAAATGGGTGATTCAAATCCCAGGAAGAGGAGGATAACAGCACACGATTTTATCATGCTACTCAGAAGGGCACACAATTTAAAATTTATGACTTATTTATTTCTGGAATTTTCCACTTAATATCTTTGGACTATAGTTCATGCAGGTAACTAAAGCCACAGAAAACAAAACCACTGATAATGAGGGATTACTGTACAATCTACTCTTCTAGGTAAGAAGTAACCCAGCCTGAAAAGTAAATTAAAGAAAGGAAAAGTAATAGATAAATTAATTTCTTAGTGTTCATAATAATGTATTAAAAGAATTATATAATTTAAGGAGTATTTTAGTCAGAATTCTCCAGAGAAACAGAACCCATAGGATGGATACAGAGATGGATGGATGGATAGATGATAGATAGATAGATAGATAGATAGATAGATAGATAGATAGATAGAAGAGAAGATTATATCTCGGTCACATGGAGACTGAGAAGTCCCACAAACAGCTGCCAGTGAGCTGAAGAAGTAAAAAAACTGGTGGTATAATTCAGTCCAAGTCCAAAGGTCCCAGAATGAGGGAAAATGATGGTACAAGTCCCAGTCTGAGTGCAAAGGAACAAAAACCAGGAAATGGACAGGTCCAAGTATAAGAGGTGATGGATGTCCCAGTTCCAGTAAAGGGAGAAAATTAACTTCTCTCTGCCTTTTAATTATATTCAAGCCCTCAGGGTATTGGGCGATGCTCACCTGCTGGTGAGGGAGACCTTCTTTACTCAATTTGTTGATTCAAGTACTAATCTCTTCTGAAAACTGCCTCACAGACACCCATAAAAAATGTTTTAATAGCGATCTTGGCATCCCTCAGTCCAAACTGACCCATAAAATAACAGTCACAAGAGGAAAATAATTATATAGTTCTCATTTTATAAGTCCTCATTTGTTCTAGATTTTGTGCTAACGCTAATTTTTTTTCTATCACAACTATCCACTAATAGTTACATTATTATTGTACCCCTTTTAGAGATGAAAAGACTAAAGAACAATGTAGTTAGTAGTAGAACCTGGACACAATCTCAGGTCTGGTCCGTTGCAGTTCCTATAGTCTTAACCTCCATGTTATAATCCACACCACACTCTTCACAATAGCAACTGAGGACAACTAGCAGATATTTTAGAGGCAATTAAGTTGAAAAACTGATACTGCTCCCTAACCAATTGACTGACATCCCCCAGCTTCATTCTATTCTCTGCATAATGCATATCAAAGAGGATGAAATGGCAGGGCTTCTATTATATTTTTCACTTGTTAACTATAATAAACAAAAAAATAATTTCTTGATAAAAGTAGACATGAAAATTTTGCCATATTTTAGCAAAAATTTATACAATTCTATGTCCAAAATTGCTTACCTTCTTAAGAGTTTGACAATCACTCTACAGATTTCTTAACCCCACTATCCAAATTTATAATCAGGTGTAATTGTATATGTACCTAAAATATGAAAAAAATATTACATAATGGAGTTTCATTTAACTTTTCTGGTGATTGCTTTATGACAGTGACCTACATGGTCTGAAAATATAATGGGACAAATATATCTGCTTTCCTTTCCAAGGACATTCTTGAAAATAAGATGTAACATTTCAAGGGTTTTATCCTTGTAAGGAAAATGTTAATAAATAGATAAATTTTAAAAACTTGCAAAGTCATGAGCTTGTATTCAATATACTAAAAGAAGAACATGATGTCTTAGGAGCCAGGTCTAGAATATAAAATTTTTAATGTTGTCACTACTATGGAGTTTAACCCACCTAGGAAGTTATTCATGGTCAAGGGTTGAAGGACATCACAATTGGAATAAATTTTTGGTATGGATCCATTTAGAAAGAGTCAGACCAAATAAACCACTCGGACCAATGAGGTAATGTGAAATCCATGCTGGAATGCTCTCTAGAATGACCTGGAGGAATAAGGTGACTGGCTATGAGCCATGCCTCTGCTGCATACTTCCTCACACTGCAGGATAGAGCGTACCAATTAGGCTGAAGAGACTATCTCAAAAAAGAAAGAAATGCTTCTCTGTGGGCTTATTAATAGATTGTTTTGAGAAGAATTATTCAGTAAAAATGATATTGTTAGTTTTGAAAATAGTTGTCTAAATATTGATTTAATATTTATATTTGTCTTCACATGTGACTTTTAAGTGTGTTTGTAGTATTGAATTTTATTTACTTTGTGATAATGAGTATAAAAATAGTTGAAGATATTTATTTAGAACTTGCTATGTATACAAAGTAATTTTCTTGCATTGAATTTTCTCAACGATCTACGAGGCAGATAATATTATTATAACCATAATAAGATCTTTGTCTTCATGAAATCCCCATAATAATCCCATGACACAACCTTATTTTCATAGTTAGTGTTTCAAGATAATGAAACTAGGTTAAAAATGATTAAATAGCTTGTAGTAAGAATAACAGTAAATAGTGAAGACTCCAACTTAGGACCACTTGGCCTCAGAACTTTTGCTTTTAACCACGATGTTTTCCACCACTTCATTCTGTATATTGTTAAAATAGTGACATTTTCCAGGAAAATATTGATCATTAGAAAAACTTAGGGGCTGTGCTGTAGCCTCTGCTCCATTCAAACAAACTAATGTTTATGAATTTCTCCTGTTTTTTTCTGTAGGAACTCACTGTTCACCACACACACAAAAATACACATGCATGTACACCGCCCCCACATTCTCTCCCTCAGAGTAACCACTAACATATGACTTAGTTATTTCTAGGATGATAGCTAGTCATAAATCAAACTACTACTTAAGTAAAGAACTTCTTTACCATAGTCACAATATTAAGGTTGAAATACTGAAAATCCATTTTGAGCCATTAAGCATATTTAAGCTATCTCTCCAAAATAAATAAGAGTAAAATAACACACAAATATCTGTTTTTAAAAACATTTTAGGGCCAACATGGTATAATTGTTATGGTAAAATATTTCTTTTTTGGAGAAATATTTCTTCAAAAAAATATTGAAGATATTTTGCATAAGCTGGACTGGGTAAGACTTCTTTTCTTTTTCTTTAAAAGAGGGAGAGAAATATCACCATGTGCAAGAGAAACATCAATCAGTTGCCTCTCGCACATCCCCAACTAGGGTCCTGGCCCATAACCCAGGTATGTGCCTGACTGGGAATCGAACTTGCTATGATGGCACAATCCTTCAGATAACTCTGACGGGAAGTGCAAACCTCTAATGCTTGAAGAACCAGCAAAACTTGTTTGAAATCAGCATCATCAATTTCAAATTTCTTTTGTTTTTGATTCAGTGGATGTAAATATATTTTTCTGAGAGTCTTTGAATGGTGAATGTTAAGGTAGCAATTATTTATGTGAAGACATATTAAATGATCTCTTCAGGGAAAGTTAGGTGGATTATTCACTGACTTATATTCACTGACTTATGTTTGTGCCCTCAGTATGGATTTTCAGCTGCTCTTCCCACAAGTAACCTGAATAACCAACGAATCTCAGGCGATATAAATTTTTGAAGCCAAGAAGTAGAGAGGATGCTTTGCACCATCTGCACCTGTACAACAACATACAAGGTATGGTGGGTGATGTGACTCTCAGTCAGACAGCCAGAGGGAAGGCCCACCAAAGAATGGCCCCAAACAACAATCAAAATCCAATTACAAGAAGACAACCCACGTAAATGGTATAAAGGGCATCCTAAGGGCATCGAGTTCAGAGATCAAGGAGACTATACCACTGAGTCCCACAGTTCTCCTATCACAGAAGCTCATCAGATGAAGACCAAGTCAAAACAGATCAATCTAATATGCAGAAACAAGCAAGAAGAGTCACCTAAATTGGGGAGACAAAGAAACAACCTACAATCGAAAGGAAAGGAACAGTCCCCAGACAGCATACTAAATGAATTTGAGGCAAGCAATCTATCAGACATAGAGTTCAAAGTAACGATTATAAGGATGTTTGTAGTAAGAACTACAAGGAACTCTATGGAAACAGCAAGGAACTTACTGGGAGCTATATTAGCATGAAAAACAATGTAAAAACCATGAATAAGAGCCAGGAGGAAATGAAGAATACACTAGAAGGAATTAAAAGCAAGTTGAATAAAAGAGGTATGAATCAGCAGGTTGGAGGCAAGGTAAAAGAAAAAAAAAGATAGAGCAACAAAATGAAAAAAGTCTCAAAAAGAATGAAGATAGTTTAAGGAAGCTGCAAGACATGAAACTTAATAACATTTGTATCATAGGGATACCAGAAGAAGAAGAGGAGCAAGGGATAGAAAACATGTTTCAAAAAGTAATGACAGAAAGCTTCCCTAAATTGATGAGGGAAAAAGTCACATGAGTCCACAAAGCACAGATGGTCCCAATCAAGATGAACCCAAAGAGGCCCACTCTAAGACACATCATATTTAAAATGGTAAAATTTAAAGACAAAGAGAGAATCTTAAAGGCAGCAAGGGAGAAACAGCTAGTGAGATGTCAGGAAACTCCAATAAGTCTATCAGCTGATTTCTCAACAGAAACACTACAAACCAGAAGGGACTGGCATGAAGTACTCCAATAATGAAAAGCAAGGACATGCAACCAAGAGTGCTCTATCCAGCAAGACTCTCACTTAAAATGTAAGGCAAAATTAAGAGATTCCCAGGCAAAAGAAAGCTTAACAAGTATATCTTCACCAAGCCAGCATTGCAACAGATGCTAAAGGGATTGCTTTAAAAATATGGAAAAAAAAAGAGAGAGAGAAACACATATACAAAAGAAAAAATGGCAATGAATAAGTACCTATCAATAATGACCTTAAATGTAAATATATTAAATGTTTCAATCAAAAGACATAGGGCAATGGAATGGACAAGAAAACATGTCACATACTTATGCTTTCTATAAGAGACTCACCTCAGAACAAATGACCTACACAGGCTGATAGTGAAGGGATGGAAAAAAGTATTCCAAGCAACAGACATGAAAAAATGAGGAGTAGCAATATTTATATCAGACAAAATAGACTTCAAAACAAAGGCCATAACAAGACACAAACAAGGTCACTACATAATACTTAAGGCAGTAGTCTGACAAGAGAATATAACTCTTATAAAAATATATGCACCCAACATTGAAGCATCTAAATATATAAGAAATATATTGGAGGGCTTCAAAAAATATATTGACAGCTACATACTCATCGCAGAGGCTTTTACGCCCTACTCTCAACAACAGATAGATTCCAAACAAAAAATCAGTGGGGATATAGTGGCACTAAATGACACTCTAGATCAAATGGACATAATTGATATATACAGAACAGAACCTTTTACACCAAAGAAGCAAAATGTACATTCTTTCAAAATTCACATGGAGCAGTTTCAAAGATAGATCGCATGCTAGGACACAAAACAAGCCTTAGCAAGTTCAAGAAAACTGAAGTCATATCAAGCATTTTCTCTGATCACAAAGGCTCGGAACTAGAAATCAAGAAAATTAAGAAAAAAAACTCAAAAACATTGAAACACATGGAGACTGAATAATATGTTATTAAATAATGAATGAGTTAACAATGAGATCAATGAATAAGTCAGAAGGAATCTGGAGATAAATGAAAATGAACACACAAGATCCCAAAACCTATCGGGCACAATGAAGGCAGTCCTGCAAAGGAAATTCACAGCAATGCAGGCCTACCTAAAGAAGATAGAAAAATTTCAAATAGACAACCTTACCCTACATCTGGAAGAACTAGAGGAACAACAATAAACAAAGCCCAGAGAGAACAGAAGGAAGGAAATAATTAAGATCAGGGCAGAATTAAATGACATAGAGACTAAAAAATACAATTCAAAAGATTAATGAATCCAGGAGCTGCACCTTTGAAAACATAAACAAAATTGACAAAATATTAACCAGACACATCAAAAAAGGGATAGGACCCAGATAAACAAAATCAGAAACAAAAGAGAAGTTACAACTGATACCACAGAAATAAAAAGGGCTATAGGAAATTACTACGAACAATTATATGCCAAGAAATTGGACAACCTGGAAGAAATGGATACATTTCTAGAAACACAGAATCTTCTGACATAGAATCAAGAAGAAGCAAAAAACCTGAATAAACAGAAAAAACTAGTGAAATTGAAACAGCAAACAAAAAACTCCTGATGCACAAAAGCCCTGAACGGGATGGTTTCACAGGTGAATTTTACCAAACATTTAATTAACTAACTCCTATCCTTCTCAAACTATCCCAAAAAATTCAAGAGAGGGAAGACTCCCAAACTCTTTTTATGAGGCCTGTAATATCTTAATTCCAAAACCAGGTAAAGACACAAAAGAAAACTACAACCCAATATCTTTGAAGAATATAGATGCTAAAATCTTCAACAAAATATTGGCAAGCTAGATCCAGCAACACCTTAAAAAGATCATACAACATGATCAAGTAGAATTCATGCCAGGGATGTAAGGATGGTAAAATATATACAAATCAATAGACACAATATACCACATAGATAATATGGAGGAAAATATCACACGATCATATCAATAAATGCTGAAAAAGCATTTGATAAAATCCAGTACCCATTTATGATTAAAAAAAACACTCAGCAAAGTGGGAATAGAGAGAGCATACTTTAACATATAAAAGCCATATATGAGAAAACTACAGCCAACATTATACTCAATGGGCAAAACCCTAAAGCTTTCCTCTTAAGATGAGGATCAAGACAAGGCTGTCCCCTTTCACCACTCTTATTCAACATAGTACTATAATTTGAGCCACAGCAAGCAGACAAGAAAAAGAAATAAAAGGCATACGAACTGGAAAGGAGGAAGCAAAACTGTCATTTGCACATGACATGATAATGTACACAGAAAACTCTATAGTATCTCCAAACAACTACTCATTCTAGTAAGTGAATTTGGCAAAATAGCAGGAACCAAAGTCAATATTCAGAAATTGAGGGCATTTTTGTATACCAACAATGAATTATCAGAAAGAGAAACTAGGAAAAAATCTTATTTACTATAGCAACAGAAAAATAAAGTACCTAGGAATAAACATAACCAAGGAAGTAAAAGGCCTATACTCAGAAAACTATAGAACACTGAAGAAAGAAATTAAGGAAAATACAAATAAATGGAAGTATATACCATGTTCATGGATTGGAAGAATTAGCATCATTAAAATATCCATATTACCCAAAACAATCTATAGATTCAATGTAATGCATATTAAAATACCAATAGCATATTTCATAGATATAAAACAAACATTTCAATAATATATGGGGAACCAAAAAAGAAAAACTCCAAATAGCCTCAGTAATCTTGAGAAAGAAGAACAAAGTTGGAGGGGTCATAATACCTGATAGCAAGCTATACTAAAAGGCCACTGTAAACAAAAGAGTCTGGTACTGGCATAAGAAAAGATCAGACATTTGGATCAATAGAACAGAATAGAAAGCCCAGAAATAAGCCCCTGTCCCTATGTTCAATCAATATTTGACAAAGAAGGAATGAACATATGATGGAGTAAAAATAGCCTCTTCAATAAATGATGTTGGAAGAACTGGACTGGTACATGCAAAAAAAATGAAAGTAGACTATCAACTTACACCACACACCAGGAGAAACTCAAAATGGATAAAAGATTAAATATAAGTTGTGACACCATAAAAATCCTAGAAAAACATAGGCAGTAATACTTCAGATATCCCATCTAGCAATATTTTTTTGCTGATATATCTTCTAAGGCAGGGGAAATAAAGGAAAAATAAACAAATGGGACTACATCAGATTAAAAAACTTCTGCAAAGCTGAAGAAACTATCATCAAAATGAATAGGGAACTGACCATATAGGAGAACGTATTTGCCAATGATACATCCAACAAGGGTTTAATCTCCAAAATATATAAAGAACTCATATGACTCAATACCAGGGAGACAAACACCAATTAAAAATGAGCAAAGGCCCTGAATAGACACTTCTCAAAAGAAGACCTACAGATAGCCCATTGATATAGGAAAAGATGTTCAACATCACTAACCATCAGAAAGATGCGAATGAAAACCACAATGATATCACCTCATGCCAGTCAGAATGGCTATCATTAATAAATCAACAAACAAGAATTGCTGGCAAGGTTGTGGACAAAAGGGACCCCTAGTGCACTGTTACTGTTTTGGAGAATGCAGACCAATACAACCACTGTGGAAAATAGTATGGAATTTTTTCAAAAAACTAAAAATGAAACTGCCTTTTGACCTAGCAATTCCACTGTTGGGAATGAGCCCTAAGGACCTCATAAGAACTTATGCACCCCTATGTTCACAGCAGCATTGTTTACAATAGCCAAGAGTTAGAAACAGCCTAAGTACCCATCAGTAAGTGAGTGGATCAAAAAACTTGGGTACATTTACACAATGGAATACTAAGCAACAGGAAGACAGAAGGAACTCCTACCTTTCACAAGAGCATGGGTGAAACTGGAGAATATTATGCTAAGTGAAATAAGTCAGTCAGTGAAAGACACATTTCATATGATCTTACCTATAAAAGGAACCTAATGGATAAATATAGACTAATGGACAAAATAGAACCAGAGGCATGGAAACAAGAAACAAACTGACAATGACCAGAAGGGAGAGAGTAGGGGTAATGGTGGAAAGAAGAATAGTCAAATAACATGTATGAATGACCCATGGAGGATTTATTATGTGAGGATTCACTATGGGAATGTGGGGTGGTCTAAATGGAGGAGGGCAAATGTAGAAAAATTGGAAATACTATAATAGAATAACAATAAAACATTTAAAAAAACAAAGTGTAAAGATGTAGCTCTTGTATCATCTTCAATTCATAATTATAATACTAGCAAGAAAATAATTCTGTGTAACTCAGTTTTTTCCATAAAATCAAATATAGATGCAAGTAGCATTTGAAAGATGAAGACATTGAGAAAAACAATATTAATTAAGTATAAATATACTGTAACTCACTTAAGTAATAAAATCTTGTAAAATATGTGGAAATCAATCATAAAAATAATAAATTATGTAATGATACTTATGTCTCTTACACCTTCACAAAATACATATATTACCAGGAAGAGGGACAACAAATCTTAATGAAATTAAAAGTGAAAAGAGCAAGATAAATATAAATTTTATTTGAAAACAAAGATATCAAGAAGATAGGTGATAAATAGTGGAAGAGAAACAGAGATGAGAAAGTAGACAAGATTACAATGTACCTTTTTTAAAAAAATGTGTAATATAAATAGTCTTATGGGATAAGGAAATGAGAACCTCTGTGAACTAGCTCTCCCACTGAGATTATAAAAACATGAGCAAATAAATAAAAACAATTACTTTAAAACTTTGGAAATGAACCAAAGCCACATAGCAAGCTGAAAATCTATCCAAGAGAAACCACTAAACCTCTACAAGGCAGCATGGTCTGTGACATCTTTTGCTTGGGGCTAATTCCATTACTCTTCCCTCCCTAGGATAGTGATGTAGTAGCCAAAATTCTGCAGTTTTGCAGAACTAGCGAGGGGTGAGTTCATATCTCTTTTGGAGTGCCCTTAAAAGCACCGTCCCCAGAGCATAGTCAATATTTTGTCGGAAAGTGCAGCTCTGTGGAAAATTCCTGTCCTCTGTGTGTTGTGGCCATTTGATGTGACTGGGAGCTCAGACCACTGGGTAAAGTGGGATCTCCATGGCACTCCCAAAACAATAGCAATGTGCTGGCAACATCACATTGCCTAAGGTTGGGTTTCATTTGGAACAAACAAGAGCCTAGAAGGGGGAGGAGGTGATTAAAAAAATCCCAGAGGACTAGATGACCACTGAGAACTATTAAATGCTCCAACACATTTGTCAGAATCTCAAAGGCCATGCTCAAGTCCAGGAAAGACATGGGAAAAAAGGAGGTAGGAGTCATTCACATCTGACTGATTTTAAACTCTTTAGAAGCAAGAAGTGAAAGCTAAGAATGACTGATAAAATGCCTGAAGTTTGGATGCACTTTCTCATACACACAAATCCCCTTGGAAAAGATAGAAAATATACAAGAATTGCATTTAAGGAAATTTTATGATGGTCCATTGCTGAACAAAAAATTATACTAATCTAGAGGTGACCTCCTAGAAAGCTAAATTTAACAGCAAAAGCTAGAATGAATATATGTGAATATATATTCACAATCTCAGAGTGCTTGATATTGCACACTGCTAGGTACAACAAAAAATCTTTCATACATGTGGTGGTGAGGGGGTGGAGAGTCTGATATCAAAATAGCCATATGCCTAGAGCAGTCAATAAATGTAAACATAATAGTGTCTCACAAAATAGAAAATATCAAATTAGAAAAAAATGTTTTTGAAAACTTTGGATTTGAAAAGAGCAATAACTAAAACAGAAATTTCACAAGTGTCACAATAAGAGGTTCAAATTGACAGAATAAAGAATCAACAAACTTGAAGGGAGGTCAACAAAGATAATTCAGTTTGAGAAGCAAAATGTATAAAGAATAAAGGAAGTAAAAAAAGACTCAAGAGAATTGTGATACATTTGAGTATACCAAAATAAACATAAAGAAATTTCCAGAGGAGAGAAAACAAAGGGACAAAAAGAGTATTTTTTTAAAAGCCTGAAAACTTGAATTTTATAAAAAATATTAATCTATATGTCCAAGAAGATTAACTCAGAGTCTCATAACCACACAGAACACAGTCCAATTGATGAAAGTCAAAGGCAAAAACATTTCTAGAAAACAGCAGAAGCAAAACAACTTTCTGAAGGGATCCTTAATAAGTATAATAAATTACTTCTCATGAGAAAAATACAGGTCAGAAGAGAATGGGATAATATCTACAAAATTTTGAAAGTTGATCAAGAATTCTATATCTAGCTAAATTCTTCTTCAAAAAATAATAGAAAATTAAAACATTCTAGTTTTGTTTTGTTTTTTCAAAAAATGGTGGTGGTAAGTGATAACATGTTACTTGAAAAAAGCCCTGCAAAAAAATTTTAAGTACAGACAAAGAACCAAAAATCTGAAGAGAGTCATTCAGGCTGAAAGGAAAGGTCGCTAAATAGTAACTTGAATCCATATGAATTAATTAAGTGCATTGGTAAATGATGTTATATAGGTAAAACACAAGGTCTGTCCAGAAAGTATCCATCCATGTACTATGACAAAGAGACATTTATTGAAGAAGATAGAAGATACAAGAAACATTGTACATAGGACAATGATGCTTCAGTCCCCTTCAAAGTAGGCACTTTGGGACCTCATGCAGTTTTCCCAATCACCATCGGCAGCCTCATCATATTTTCCCAGACTGATCTATGGTCTGAAATCTCTTCCCTTTCAAAGATGACTTTAGGTTAGGTAAAAACCAGAGGTCACAAGTCACCAAATATGCGCTGTAATGAGACTGAGTCACATAGGTGATTTGATGTTTCACCAAAAAAGTCTCCATGAAATGTGACACATGAACAGGTGCATTGTTGTGAAGAAGCTGCCAATCACCAGTTGTCCAGAGCTGTGGTCTTCTGAATCATCCAAATAGCATCCATGAAGGAATGGTCAAGTTGGACCCAGTGACCTACACCAAGACGCAATGTAATTAAAATGACGAGACTAAAGACAAGAAGAGAATCCTGAAAGCTACAAGAGAAAAACAAGTAGTTACCTACAAGGGAGCACAAATTAGACTGTCATCTGATTACTCAACAGAAACATTTCAGACCAGAAGGCTGTGGTGTGATATACTCAAGGTGATAAAAAGCAAGGACCTACAACCAAGGCTACTTTACCCATCAAGGCTTTCATTTAAAATTGAAGAAGAAATCAGGAGCTTCCCAGACAAGAAAAAGCTAAAGGAGGTTGTTAGCACCAAATCAGTATTGCAACAAATGTTAAAGGGTTTCCTTTCAGAAGAAGAAGAAAGAAAAACAAAGGAGAAGAAAGGAGAAGAAAAAAGAAGGAAGAAGAAGGAGGAGGAGGAGGGGAGGAAGAGGAGGAGGAGGAGGACAGGAAGGAGAAAAAGAAAAAGAGAAAGAAAAAGAAACAGAGGAAAATAGTTTAACAACAAAATGGCACTGAATGTATATCTATCAATAATCACCTTAAATATAAATGGCTTAAATGCTCCAAAGAAAAGACATAGGGTAGCTGAAAGGATTAAAAAGCAAGACCCATATATATGTTGCCTCCAAGAGACACATCACAGATCAAAAGATACACTCAGACTTAAAGGGATGGAAAAAGATATTTCATGCAAATGGAAAGGAAAAAAAGGTGGAGAAGCATACTTATATCCAACAAAATAGACTTTAAAGCAAAGGCTATAATAAGAGACACTACATAATGATAAAGGGAACAATCCAACAAGAAGATATAACCACAGTAAACATTTATGCACAGTAAGCAGTTATGCAACATAGGAGCACCTAAATATGTGAAGCAATTTTAATGGACATAAAGGGAGAGATCAACAGAAATACAGTCATGGTCAGAATTTCAACACCCCATTGACTTCAATGGGTAGATCTTCCAGGCAGGGAATCAATGAGGAGACAGCAACCTTAAATGACATACTAGATCAAATAGATTTAATTGAAATCTTCAGTGTATTTCACCCCAAAGCAGCAGAATATATAAACACTTTTCAAGTGCACATGGAACGTTTTCTAGGATAGACCAAATGTTAGGACACAAAATAATTTTCAATAAATTTAATAAGATTGAAATCATATCAAGCATCTTTTCTGACGACAATGCTATGAAACTAGAAATAAATCACAAAAGAACACTGAATAACATGTAAAGACATGGAAGCTGAATAATATGTTATTATATAATGAATAGATCAACAATGAGACCAAGGGGGAAATCAAAAGATACCTTAAAGCAAATGAAAATGAGAATACAAAAATCCAAAATCTGTTGGACACAGGGAAAGCAATCCTAAGAGGTCTATCTCAAAAAACAAGAAAAAGCTCAAATAAATAATCTAACTTTGTACTTACAGGACTTCAAAAAGAACAACAAACAAAGCCAAAACTGAGTAGAAGCAAAGAAATAATAAAACTCAAACCAGAAATAAATGAAATAGAGTCTAAAAAATGATATAAAAGATCAATGAATCCAAGAGCTGGTTCTTTGAAAACATAAACAAGATTAACAAATCCTTAAACAGGTTCATCAAGAAAAAAGGAGAGAGGACGCAAATAAATAAAATTAGAAATGAAAGAGGAGAAATAGCTAACACCAAAGAAGTACAAAAGAGTGTAAGAAAATATTTTAAACAACTACCGTATTTTGCCATGGATAATGCACACCTTTTTGCCCTAATTTTTGAGGGGAAAATAAGGATGTGCTTTACATATGGGTATAATGATTATATAACATGGGTATAATAATCCTGTGTATAATGCATGCAAAAATGTGGGTGCGCATTATACACAGTAAAATACAGTAAATTCCAAAAAACTGGGAAACCTGGATGAAATGGATACATTTCTAGAAACATATGAACTTCAAAAACTAAATCTGGAAGAATCAGAGAATCTGATTATACAGTTTACATCTAATTAAATTGAAGCAGTAATCAAAAAACTCCAAAAAATAAAAGCCCTGGACCAGATGGCTTCACATGTGAATTATACCTAACATTCCGAGAAGAACTAACACCTCTCCTTCTCAAACTATTTCACAAAATTCAAGAGCAGGGAAGGCTCCCAAACTCATTTTACAAGGTCAGTATTATCCTAATTCCAAAACCAGATAAAGACACTACAAAGAAAGAAAGTTATAGGCCAATATCTCTGATGAACATACATGCTAAAATCCTCAACAAAATATTAGCAAATCAAATACAGCAATGCATCAAAAAGATGATACACCATGATCAAGTGAGATTTATTCCAGGAATTCAAGGTTTGTACATTTTCAAATCAATAAATGTTATTCACCACATAGACTAAATGAAGGATAAAGACCACATGATCATATCAACTAATGCAGAAAAAGCATTTGACAAAATCCAACACTCATTTATGATAAAATCTCTTAGGAAAGTGGGATTAGAGACAGTATACCTAAACATAACAAAGGTCATATATGACAAATCCACCACCAGCATCTACTCAATGAGCAAAAACTACAAGCAGTCCCCTTAAGATCGGGAGTAAGACAGAGATACTTTCTTTCCCCTCTCTTATTCACCATAGCACTGGAAGTCTTAGCCACAGCAACCAGAGAAGAAGAAAAATTAAAAGATATCAAAATTGGAAAAAAAGAAGTAAAAGTGTCACTATTTGCAGGAGACATGATATTATAAATAGAGAAGCCCAAAATTCCACCAAGAAACTACTAGAACTGATAAATGAATTCAGCAAAGTAGCAGAATACAAAATTTATATCCAGAAGTCAGTTGCAATTGCACATGCCAATAACAAACTTAACAGAAAGGGAAATTAAGAAAACAATTCCACTCACAATTGCTCCAAAGAGAATAAAATGCCTATTTTGTCATATATAATATCCAAAACTTTCAGGAAAAACAAACAAACAAGCTTTTGTTTCATTTTTTAAAATCCAATTATGTATTTATTTATTTATATTTAGAAACAAAACCAATTATCATATTCCAGGGCATTATTTCATGTATGGATATTGTTATACTTTTATTATAAAAGTATAACATTATACTTTTAATTCATAAGCAGAAATAAACAATTAAAAACATTTACATTGACATGGAATTAATAGTACCCATGTATAATGTGCATTCTTATTTTGCCCTCAAAAGTTTGGGTGTAAAGTGTGCATTATACATTACAAAATACAGGTATCTAGGAATAAACCTAACCAAAGATATAAAAGACCTGCTCTCAGAAAATTGTGATGCTGAAGAAAGGAATTGGAGAAGATACACAAAAGTGGAAGCACATATTGTGTTCATGGATAGGAAGAATTAACATCATTAAAGTGTCCATAGTACCCAAAGCAATCTATAGATTCAATGCAATTCCTATCAAGATTTCAATGACATATTTCACAAAACTAGAACAAATATTTCAAAAATTTATATGGAACCACAAAAGGTCCCGCATAGCAACAGTGATCCTGAGAAAGAAGAACAAAGTTGGAGGAATCATACTACCTAATCTCAAACTATACTATAAGGCCATAGTAATGAAAACAGCATGGTACTAACATAAAAACAGACACATAGATCAATGGAACAGAATTGACAGCCCAAAAAGAAACCCATGCTTTTATAGTCAATTAATATTTGACAGAGGAACAGTTACATACAGAGAGCTAAAGGTAGTTTATTCAATATAGGATCTTGGGAAAATTAGACAGATACATGAGAAAAATAAAACTAGACCACCTTCTTACACCACACAGAAGAATAAATTCAAAATGGATCAAAGACTTTAATGTTAGACCTGAAACCATAAAAATCATAGAAGAAAACATAGGCAGTAAAATCTCAGGCATTGCTTGTAGCAACATTTTATCAGATATATCACTCTAGGCAAGGGAGACAAAAGAAAAAATAAATAAATGGGACTACATCAAACTAAAAATTTTTGCAAAGCAAAGGAAACCATCAACAAAATAAGAAGACAACCCACAGAATAGGAGAACATATTTGCCCATACATCTAATAAGGGACTAATATCAAAAATTTATAAAGACTTATAGAACTCAATACCAAAAAAAATCAAACAACCCAATTAAAAAATGGGCAAAGAACCTGAATAGACTTTTACCCAAAGAGGGAATATATACAGTTAATAGACATATGAAAAGATGCTCAATGTCACTAATCATAAGAGAATTGAAAATTAAAATCATAATGAGATATCATCTCACACCTATCAAAATGGTTATCATCAATAAATCAATGTACAAGTGCTGGTGAGGATGTGGAGAAAGGTGAGCCCTTTTGCACTGTCAATGGGAATGCAGATTGGGGCATCCACTATGGATAGCAGTATGGTATCCACATTTTGAGATACCTCAAAAAATTAAAAATGGATCTTCCTTTTAACCCAGCTATCCCAGTTATGGAAATATATCCAAATGAACCCAAAACACTAGTTTGGAAGAACATAACCACCCCCATGTTCATTGCAGTGTTATTTACAATCACCAACATATAGAAGCAGCCCAAGGTGTCCATCAGTAGAAAAGTGGATAAAACAACTATAGGACATTTACACAATGGAATACTACTTGGCTGTAAAAAGAAGAAAACTTTACCCTTTGCACCAATGTGAGTGGACCTGGAGAACATTATGCCAAGTGAAATAAGCCAGTCAGAGAAAGACAAATACCATATGATTTCACTCATATGTAAAATCTAATCAGCAAACTGAACTAACAAGAAAAATGTGGACAGACTCGTAGAAGGAGAGCAGGATGAGAGCTAGGGGGGAAAGGAGGTTTGGGGGCAGAGCAACTGAGCAAAAAGGAAAAAAGACTCATGGACATGCACAACAGTGTGGTGATTTCTGGGGGGAGGGGGATATAATGGGGCTAAATGGTAATGGAAAAAATGCAATAAAAGTTTTTTAAAAGAGATTAAAATAAAAATTTTTTGAAATCTACTAAGAAAATTTCTGGCCCACAAGCCTTCCTTGATGATTTCTACCAAATATTTAAAGAGGTAATGCTAATCCTTCATAAACTTTTCCAAAAAAATAGGAAAAGGAACACCTCTCAATACATTCTGTATGGTCAGTGCTGCCCTCATAGGACATCCAGGAAAAGACAGCATAAGAAATAAAAACATATATTCACATAAAAACTAGCACATGAATGTTTCTAGCAGTATTATTCATAATGCTGAAAAATGGGTGCAACCTAAATATCAATTGGGGAATGGATAAACAAATATGGTATATGCACGCAATGGAGTATTATTCAGCAATAAAAAATGAAATAAATTACTGATGCATGCCATTTATGAATAAACCTTGAAAACAGGATCTTACTTTCTAAAATCCAGTGATGAAAGACTACCTACAGGGTGGGGTAAAAGCAGGTTTAGAGAAAATAATGTAATAATTCATTATAAAATTAATAAATAATTAAATATTAATACAAGAATAAATTATGTGTCTCATGTACTCACAACTATAAACCTACTTTTGTCCCATCCTGTATTATATGATTACATTTACATATAGGAAACACCCAAAATAGGCAAAGCTGTCCATAGACAATGCATTATCTGTTGTCTGGAGCTGGGGATGGGAGGTGGGGACGAGAACAGGAATGAGAGCAATAAGTGTAGTGTTTGTTTTTTGGCATAAAGAAAATAACTCCAATTAAATTATACTGATGGTCCCATGACTCTGTGAATATACTAAAATCGATGAACTATACACTTTAAATTAATTTTGCAGAATATGAATTATATCTCAATAATGTTGTCTAAAGAGACCAGCAATCAATCTTCCAAAACAAGAAGAAAAATGTAATGTAAAAACTCAGAGGAATAATTTTATACCGAATATGTTTTTAAATTGAATAAATAAGTAATGAATAGTGTGTCATATACCCTTTTTCAGCATGAAAACTCATGTGGTCATCCATTAGTTCAATTCATCAAGTGTTGTCACTTAAAGTATTTACAGGAACACACAAAAATTCAGAAAGTTATGCCACTAAAAGAGAGATGATGACAGTAACAACTTAAGAGGAAAGTCCATTTGGTGTTTGGTACTCAGTATTTTTAGAGAAGAATTTCATGCAAGAAAACTGATTGCTTTCGTGTATTTCATGTTGTTAAAATGCTGAGTAGTAAGGTTTTCATACCCATGGCTCTTTCTTGCCAGAAATAAATTGACCCCAAATTCTATTTCCATCATCTTTGTGATGGGAACTAGCCCTCTGACAATTTGATTGAATTCAGGACCGTAAAGGACAAAGGGGGGAAAACTCTGAAAAAGGAAAGTTTTTTAGCTCCCGAGGATCATTTTCTATCTATGTTCAGTATTGGGTCTCTACAAAATTGTGATAAGCCACCAGTGATCCATTCAGAACAGGTAAGCATCGGCCTTAGTATGCATAGATGATTTCTAGTTCATTTTAGTTTCCTGGCTGTATTAGAATACTGCATATCTAGCCTTATGATAAATCCCTTTAGCTTCTTTAGTATTTCCAGAAGAGTTTTCAAAGAACAAAGGACACCAGGGTCAAGTTAAAAGTAGAGCATAATGAGAAATATATGTAGGACAAACAGGAGGGCATGTAGGTTTAATCTGAATTTGAAATCAGCTGCTTGGTATCCCTTGTTTGTGTCACTTACTCTCTTTCCTCACTCTTACCTCAACTTTAGAACTAGGTTTTGTAAGTATTTCTTCATTTCAAAAAGGTTTAAAAACAAATTCATCCTATTATTTCCATTATCCTAAACGACCCTAAATCCTTTTCCAACCTCTTCCTGTCAGTGTACACCTGGTATTCATTCATCATGTTACCTAATCCATTATGAAAATAACTGGGTTATAGAAATCAATTCTATATGTAGATAATTTCTGAGGTGGTAAGGGAGTAAGGAAAAATATGCTTCTAATCCACAATGTACCATACACAAAAGAGAAATCTGTTAATGGTCGCCAAAAGTGCCCTCACCTTTACACGATAAAAATGATAATAGCTAGCATTTATGGGGCCTTTACTGTATGTCACACCTTATCATAATCTCTTTTTAAGTATGAGTTAATCCTATAATAACCTTAGAAACTAGGATGGCACATAAATCAAGAACTGAGGCATAGGAGTTTTCAATAAATTGTTCAGGTTACTCTGCATGTTACAAAACCACGATTCCATCTGCAGCAGTAGGGCTCCAGAGCCGGAGATTTTACCACTCATTATCTAACCTATACCTATGTTTAAAAATATATCAGTTGCAAAGAGCTGAAGGTCATTTTGTGCCATTTGATTTGCATGGATGGGGTAGATACAGAATGTCATATATATATATGTGGAGATATATATATATATCTCCAGAAGATATCCAGCCATGTAATATGAAAAATAGAGGCATTTATTGAAGAAGATACAAGAAACATTGTGCATAGGACAATGACTCAGTCCCCTTCAAAGTAGGCACCTCGGGGTCTCTCAGACTTCTCCCAATTACCATTAGCTGACCCACTGAATTCTTCTGAATCTCATTGATGGTCTGAAATCTCTTCCCTTTCAAAAATAATTTTAGTTTTGAGGAAAGGCAGAAGTTGAAGGGCACCAAATCTGGGCTCTGAGGGGGCTGAGTTACCTGGGTTGATTTGATGTTTTGCCAAAAAACTACAGGAGATCTGACGCATGAGTGGGCATGTTGTCATGATGAAGCTGCCACTCACCAGTTCATAGCTATGGCCTTCTGAATCATCTGAATAGTTTCCACAGAGGAATGTTCAAGCTGAATGCAAAATTTGATGCAGATTCATTGCTTCACTCTCATCGTTTTGAATGTGATGGCCCTACAGTACATGTGCTCACTCAATGGCAGCTACCATCCCTACTGACTAGTACAGTGAAGTTGTCATTGTTCACCCATGTGCATTCCAGTTCACTCACTTTGTGAGGTTAAATCAATGTCACACAAACCATTTTTGTTATATTAGCAATGTCTGGGCTGGACTTTTTCCAAACAGACCATATATACACATATGAATATATATACGCATGAAATAGTGGCAGAGTGACTTACATTTAAAGTTATATGCAATTGAAAACAAATCAGATTTAGGTAACTTAGTTACTTAGAAAAAAAATCTATATATAACCTATGATTGGTAAAACACTAAAAGGAGAATAACTAAATAAATAAACAAATTTAACTTTCATCTATGTCCCTCTAGGCTTCAGTTTCCTCTTCTATAATGAGAGAGCTGGAAAATTTGACTTCAACTGTTCCTTAGAGAATTGATTCTATTACTTACTTCAGTATCTTCTTTCTTGTTAGGATTTATTTCAATATCTTATGTTTATATCCTTTGCATATTTTTCTAAGAGGTCACTTGTTTTTTTCTTACACATTTACCATAGCACTTAATATGTTAAAAACTAGCATTAATTATTGGTGGTATGTTTTGAACATATATATTTCTGATTTTATTATTTTTCTTATGAGTTATTTTGCATGTTTTTGACATTTAAAAATTTAAATAATTTTATATAGTCATACATTATTTATTTTCTTTAACATCTGGTTTTCAACAGGTGTTTCAAACATAAAATATAATAACAAGTTACTCAGTCTTTTCTCTTAATTTATGAGTTAAATTTTAAAAAGAAAATGTTGGTCTCTTATCCATTAAGAATATTTGATATAAAATGTTAGTTACTGCACTTTGTCATGCATATGCTCTCTCATGTACAGTGTGCACCCATGATTTTGCCCCAAACTTTCAGGAAAAAAATCTTATTTTACTTTTTAATTCAACTTTTAGTTTATTTATATTTAGAAACAAACCAGTTATCATATTCCATGATATTATTTTTACATATGAAGATCATTATTGCTTTCTAGAGTTACACTTTTAATGCATAAGCATAAAGTAAAAGAATTAAAAACATTTATATAGATATGAAATTAGTACTACCCATGTATAATGGTGCATCCTTATTTTTCTCTCAAAAATTTGGGCAAAAAAATGTGCAATATACATGACAAAATACAGTAATTATAGATAAACCTTTCTTTGAAATTGCTAATCAGTTATCCCAATATCACTTATTGAAGTTTCTACCTCTCTTCCAACTGATTACCTATTAAGGATATTCAATCTTGATTATAAATTATATTTTTTAATAAATATAAGTTTTTTATATATAAACTCTTCATTGTGTCTCATGGAACTGTCCACCGATCCCTGAACCACTATCTATTGTCTAATAAATGTATGTAAAGATCCTGAAACTCAATTATGGTAAAAGGAAAATGAATTAAGGTAACAATAAGCTTTTTCTTATCTATCAGATAGACAAACATTTATACTTTTTAATACCAATATTAGTCAAAGTGCCAAAACTAGTCACACCAAAACTTTTTATGGAAATGAAAATTGTATAACCAAGCCACATTTATTGTATAAATAGTGTATGTGCAAACTCTTCACCTTCAAACAGTGATTGTTCATGTGTGATTGGGGGTCCCCAAGGTCCCTTCAGGGTATTTGTGAGACCAAAATGCTTTTCATCATAGTACTAAGATATCATTTGCCCCTTTGCATTATGCTAATATTTGCATTGATGATTTAAAAGCAATGATGGGGAAAACCATTGTTGCTTTAGTGTGAATAAAGATACTCACAACAAATTATACCAGTAGTCACTGTTCTCCATCATGCACACATAGTTACACACACACACACACACACGGTTCACTCATAGTATCCTGATGAAGCATTAAAAATAATTTTAGTGTCCTATACGCTTGTGATAGTATTTTGTATGAAGAAATACATAGCACACATGAAGTACTTCTTTTGCCCACTGAAGTTTAATGATTTTCTTGTGAGGAAAGCTCTTACATTAGTTGAACTAGTCCCTCATTTCATGGAACATAATTTTTGTTAGAAATAATGACTGACAGGCAACCTATACTTATTCAAGTCTGAATCAGTATGATTTGCGGGGATGCTTTTTCTAAAATGAACAAAGTGGATCTACTATTTCAGAGAAAACAACTGACACTACTTATTGCCAATGATAAAGTCTAAGCTTAAAGCAAAAGTTAGAATTTTGGAAAATTATATTTATCAACAAGAACTTGACAGCTTTCCAATATTTAAAGACATTTCTATAATAATATTAACAAATGTGATTTTTAAAATCATATTATATAATGAAAAATGTCAACAGTTGAAAAACCTTAAGGAAATTAATATTTTCAAATGATCCACACATGGATAAAAGGGCCATTCAAATTGCAAAGCACTAAATAGATTTTCATGTAACAATATGAATAATTTTATTTCAGATTCCATATTGTAAATTAAAAAAACTTCCGCTTGACAAGTTTTGATGTAGCTTTCAAAAATATATACAATTTTTTTGAAGTCTTCTCAAATATCTTTTCCAACTTACTGCTTGGTCGTGAAGCCATATTATCTACATCCACTTCACCAATATTACAATATATTGAATGATGAAACGGCTATCAGAATTCAGCTGTCTTCTATGAAATCGGACATTGAAAAGATTTGCCATATGTGAAATAGAGATTCCTGCTACTTACATTGTAGGTTTGTGATGAAGATAAGTGAAATAAAATATATAAAAGCTCTTGGCAGCCCTGGCCAATATGGCTCACTTGGTTAGAGTGTTGTCCTGTAAACCAAAAGGCCATGGTTCCACAGTTCCATTCCTGGTCAGGGCACATTCCTGGGTTGTGGGATTGATCCCTGTTTAGGGCACATACGGGAGGAAAACCGACCCATGTTTCTCTCTCATCAGTTTTTCCCTCTCTCTAAAATCAGGCACTTGGCAAATGGCTGGCACCCAGTAAATATAGGCTTGCCTTTTATGTTTCATGACTGAAATGAAATTTAATGGATTAATTGCTTAGAGTATATTATATCCAATTCTGTAGACAGTAAAGCATCATGGTTAAGAGCATGGGTACTGGAGTTATGAAAACTCTTTTCAACATTTTTGAAGCCATGTAGCCTTGGATGTATTACTAAACTATGACACAGTTTTTCCTTTTGCAAAATATGCAGAGTAATCACAAATACCTCACAGAGATATGAAGGCATGAAGTATAATAATGCATGTTCTTTGTATACTGCATGGCTTATAGTGAATGCCCTATAAATGTTGGCTATTACCGAAACAAATCAAAGATTTGCAAATACTTAAATAATGCCACTCTTCTCGCTATTTTTTATTTTGGAAAAAGAGTTATTCTTCATAAAAATATGTTAACATGTATTAGATTTGATGTTACATCAAATAAACTAATCAATATATATTTTGAAAATTTCTCAGCTTTAATTTTTAAAGCAGTAAATATTGATAAGCATGCCTTACATTATAAAAAGCTCTTTAACCTCCTCATTAACTTATAAAAATGCTAAGGGGAAACCTGCTTAAATTCTCTCCAAAAAGCAGCAGCTGGCCTCAGTGAGCCCCTGTACCACTTGCTAAGTGGCCCTGGTCCTCACACTAGCAGCAGCTGGACTTGGTTCACAGCCTGGACATGCTTGGGCACTTACCAGCCCAGCTCAAGTAGTAGCCATCTGTAGATCACTTTATAACTTATGCCAAGTAGCCCCAGATAAAACACAGGCAGTGGCTGACTTTGGCCTGTGCCTCCTGGGAAACACTCGAGCCTGTGCACACAGTGGACAAATACTGACTACATTGGAGCACCACACTCAACCATCTCCATAATTGACACACTCAAGGGGAAGACAGCAGACACCAAAGCCCTGCTGAAGTAAGTCCTGTTTTGTGGAGAGGGCCCGGCATAGTTGATCCTCCACAGAGGCTGGAGGTTAGTGATCAATGGTCACACCCAGTCCTTGCAGTTGAATTGCTTGGGTAAATTCCTCCCATTGACCTGCCAACAGCAATCGAAGCTCAACTACAAGAGGAAGGTGCACTCAGCCCACAAGGAGGGTGCACCTCGAGTATACAGGTTGGGTTATAGGGCAGACTGTGCCATTGGACCCTACAGGACACCTACTACATTAGCCCGTGCTACCAAGACACAGAGTCATATAAGCTCTACCTAATACATAAAAACAAACACAGGGAAGCTGCCAAAATGAGGAGACAAAGAAACATGGCCCAAATGAAAAATAAAAAAAGAAAAAACTCCAGAAAAAGAAGTAAACAAAATAGAGATAAGCAATCCATCAGATGCAGAGCTCAAAATGCTGGTTATGAGGATGCTCGAGGAACTTAGTGAGTACCTCAACAGCATAAAAAATGTCCAGTCAGAAATGACAGATACACTAATTGAAATAAAGAACAATTTACAGGGAATCAACAGTAAAGTGGACAAAGCTGAGAATGAAATCAATGATTTGGAATATAAGGAACCAAAAAACAAGCAAACAGAACAGCAAGAAAAAATTTTTTGAAAAAAAGAGAATGAGGATAGTTTAAGGAACATCTGGGACAACTTCAAGCATTCCAACATTCATACCATAAGGATACCAGAAGAAGAGAAAGAGCAAGAAACTAGAAATCTCTTTGAAACAATAAAGAAAACTTCCCTAATTTGGTGAAAGAAATAGACATGCTAGTCTAGGAAGCACAGAGAGTCCCAAACAAGATGGATACAAACAGTCCCACTCCAAGATGCAACATAATTAAAATCCAAAGGTTAAAGATAAAGAGAGAATCTCAAAAGCAGTTAGTTACCTACAGGGGAGTTCCCATAAGACTGTCAGATGATTTCTCAAAAGAAACTTTGCAGGCTCGAAGGAACTGGCAAGAAATATTCAAAGTGATGAAAAGCAGGGACCTACAGCCAAAATTGCTCTACCCAGCAAAAATGTCATTTAGAATCAAAGGGCAGTTAAGGAACTTCCCAGACAAGAAAAAACTAAAGGAGTTCATCAACACCAAACCATTATTATATGAAATGTTAATGGGACTTATTTAATAAAGAGATCAATACTGTGAATAAAATGGCAATAAATACATATCTACCAACAAGTAGATCTTTAAAAAAAAGTAAAAGAACAAGAAAAATAGAAATAGAAGCATAGATATGGAGAACATTTTCATTATAGCTGGGGCAGGGGGCAGTCTGGGGGAATGGGTAAAAAGGTGAAGAGATTAAGAAACACAAATTGGTAATGACAGAATAGTCATGGGGATATAAGGTATAGTACAGGAAATGGAGTAGCTAAAGAACTTTAATGCATGACCCATGAATATGAATAATGGTGAGTGGATTGCCTGAGGGAGTGGGGGGTGCTGGGTGGAGGCCAGCAAAGGGGAGAAAACTGGGACAACTGTAATAGAATAATCAATAAAATATCATTTAAAAAAATAATTTAAAAAAATAATTTAAAAAATAAAAATAAAAATGAAAAGGGATCCTGAGACCAAAAACTTTGAGAATCTGACTTTGAAAATCCCATAAAATAGAAACACTTTGGATAACTACACAAAATGGCTAATGAACTAGTGACCTCTAGATAGTTCACCTTCCTTCCATTTCTCAATGAAAGTTTTTATTGAGGTTATTGGAATTCTACTCCACAGCTCTACTTTGGTGCTATAAAAAGACATCTTGTCTTTTGTTTCATGGCTAACCACAATCAGAAGATAACTTAGGATGGACAGTTGAGTATATTGCACCGCAGGAACATTTTACCAAAGGGAAGACCAGTCACAATAGCTACCAATTGTCTCCCAATATCTGTTCTCACCTTCTCGGTAATAAACCCCATGAATGTAAGCTGGG
This sequence comes from Mormoops blainvillei, assembly GCA_004026545.1. Taxonomy (NCBI): domain Eukaryota; kingdom Metazoa; phylum Chordata; class Mammalia; order Chiroptera; family Mormoopidae; genus Mormoops; species Mormoops blainvillei. The sequence goes on from PVJD01004946.1 coordinate 78,027, forward strand.
CAAATGCACTGCCAAAAACATATCATTTGCTAGCTTTTTTTTTGCCACTAGATGTGACCAGTAATACATAAACAAGATAGTAAAACAACATTTGTGATGACTGGAATGTAAATGTGATATCTAGAACTGGAATAGCTGCCTTGCAAACCAAGATGGAAGCCACAAGTTAAAGATGATAGACCACAGAAGAAGCATAGGTTCCTACAGTTAAGAGCCACCATATTAGTCTCAGTTGGCTGATAGTTCTGTGAGAGTACAACAAATTTCTATCTTGATTAAGCTACCATAATTTGAGATTTTATGCTTTTTATAATCAAACCTAATTTTAACTGAGACTTAACAGTCTTAAAGTGACTTAACAGCACTGGTACTGAAATAAGACTCTTTTATCTGCTTATTTATGCCAATGATTTCCTGTTAGTATTAGCAATGGAGTAGTTCAAGACAGTAGATTACCACTGAAGGTGAGGGGGCACCTTTCAGGAGGTGAAGGTGAGGTGAAGGTGAGGAGTCAGATTTCCTTGGAATATTTGGTAATCTTACTTCTGTAGTGACTTCGCATGTCACTACAAAGCTCCTGACATTTTTTACTGGCTGGAAGATTTCAAAACTGATTTACACTCTGATTCACACATACCCACACACAAACTACCCACCTTACTGTGCTTAATTCAATGAAGCAAAATGGTTTTTATTTATAAGTTAATAATTAATAGTAGCTAAGCAAAGATTACTAATGCAAAAAACGACCTAGATATCATCTCTCCACCATAAAACTATTCTATAGTTTACATTAGAAGATATCTTACTAAACATGTACTGCAACTCATTTTTCTTTACTGATGAAGATGGTTAGATCCAGAAGGAAAACATGAGATCACAAAATTATATATAAAGCTGTGAAACATAAAAGCACCAATTGTTATGTCTCTAGCACATTTACTGTAACCAGTAAGATCCAATTTATCAGATCGGGATACCAAATGAAAACCAAAGGAAAACAATTTCCTTTCTTTTTTTGTTTACACTGAGGACCCTATTGCCTTTATTAGTAGGAAGACTATTAGCCTTACTTCCAAACTGTTGCAGAGTTCCACGATCATGCCTAGTTCATGGTGGTGGTGAGAAAATTAGAGAACCTGATCAACTCACTCATCAGTTTCATTGTTTCTCTCTTCTTTCCTTGACACATAGATTTTTTTTCTTTGACATGTAGTTTTTATATTATTTATGTCATAAAGTTTTCAGTGTTATTAGTTTATCTAAAAACACTGTAAAATTTAATGGCAAATCACATTTGAAAATGCAAAATTCCTATTATACTTAGTAAAATGTGAGAATGAACTCCATTTATTTTTATGTAATGCAAGCACAGTTCTTTGAATTCTTTTTAAAAATGAGATAAAAAAGAATTTAGACATTTCTTTAAGGCTGACTTTAGGAATCTTTGTAACATTCTAGAATCTATCTTATCTAACTTCCCTAAGTGATGCCTTTCTAAAAGATTGCTTCAGAAAAAACCTACACACACAACCCTTTCAGTAGATGGCAATTATACTTTAATTTAATTCATTGTATCTCTGCCTACTGCATTGATCTTTGGTCTGTTTCTGTGCAAGTTAACTTATTTTAACATTTCATGTCATGAATCACTATAGGAATTTAATTAAATTGATATATTAACTGTGCTGTAATTGCCACTGAAGTATTGTAGATGTCAGGCCACTGTGCTTTCATCCCACATCATGACTGGAAATAAGATGCTGCAGTGCAGATCCTTTTCTTTCGGAAGAGGTGTATACAAAAATAAATAACCTAGAGACACCCATTTTGACCCAGGACATGGAATTAGACATTTACCTTTTAGAGAGAAATAATAAATGCTTTAGCAGAATATTTGATTAATTACCTATAATTATTTGTTTCAAATTTTGCTAATGTTCCAGTGTTTAATGCTCTCGTGTTCATGATCTACTCATTAATAAATTGCCTGTCAATATTAACCTTATTCACTTTTTTAGACTAATTTTTCAACTTTGTAAAAAACAAATTATTTCCATTTCAATTATCATGGAGATTATTTTCAAAATCTCTCCTGATAATTTACGTTAAAAAGTTCCATACTACCTATTATCAATATAAAATTCTTATAAAATAAATTAACCAAATTAGCAAATTTATTATCTGAACACAGGGGAGATTATGCACCTTGAAGTATTTATCAATGTGACAGTGTAGATACTACATAATGGAACTAACTGGGCCAGAGTATTTAAGATAATTAAATTTTGATTTAATAAGGGAAAGCACTTTGCACACTATTGATACTTAGACTGAAACAGTTATAATTTATTTTGCATAATAAATGTAAGTTAAAATATCTTGAACATATAATAATTTTGTTTATTCAAAATACATGCTGTTGTATGTAATCAGATATAAAAATAAAATCAAATTAGACAATAAGTCAAATTAATTTGAATTTTACTTATCATTACATCCAAAACTAACTTAATTCCTTCCCAAAATAGATGGACTATAGGCAATCCATTTAGGCACTAATAAGCATTAATTTATTAAAGTTTTAATTAATCTTTAATATCTTGAAAGCTTTTAATGTCTTAAAATTTTAGTTAGCTGGCTTTTTCCTCTTTGCCCTTATCACAGTCTTTATAAATTTGATGATATTTCCTTAACACTCAAAACAATGTAATGTATAGTGTCATAAATAAATATTTGGGGACAAATTAATTAAATACTGAGTTAATGATTAAATGTTAAAATATATTTTTGAACTTGAAGTTCTATGAGAATTTTAAAATAATTGTGAAAATGTTCTAATTTTATTCTAATTTTTAAATTACTAAATTAAAAAATAATAATTTTATTAAACTTCATAGTTTAGAATAATTTCAGATTTACAGAAAAATTGCAAAGATAGTATAGTTTCCATACACCTCACACTCAATTTCCCCTGTTGTTAATATCTTCCTTTAATATTTCACACAACTCATCAATCAATAGTGATGTATTAGTATATGTTATGAATATATACTAAAAAACATTATTCACTCATTTTCATACTTGATTCAAATTTCCTTACTTTTTACCTAATTTTTTTCTCTCCCGGGATCTTATTCAGGATACCATATTACTATTCCTTCTGCCCCTGTAATCTCCTCTTGTCAGTTTCTCAAATATTCCTTGTTTTTGATGACCTTGTAACATTTGGGAAGTAGTAATCAGGCAGTTGGTTCAATTTCACTCAATAGATATTTGATGTTTTTCTCATGATTAAACTAGAGTGATATGTCTTGGGAAGAAGACCGTGGGGTCATAGTGCCTTTTTCATCACATCATATCAAGGGTATACACTATCATCACAATTTATCATTGTTGATGTTAAACTTGGTCACCTGACTTAGGTAGTGTTTGTCAGGTTTCTTTACTGTCAAGTTACTAAACTTCCCTATTTTCACTCTACTTTCTTTGGAAGAAAGTCACTATGCACAGTCTACATTTAAGGAGTTGGAAGTTATATTCCACTTACTTAAGATTAGAGTATGTACAGAAATTGTATGAAATTTTTTTGCACAGGGAATTTGTTCATTATTGCTGTTTCTTGTTTGTTTATTCAATTTATTTATATAAGTATGAAAGAACATCTAATTTAAATCAATAACATCTAGTACCAATGAAACTATTAAAATGGAGGGATAGTTTAAAAAATCCTTATGTCTGAAAAGGCAATATGACTTTCCATATATGATTTACTAGCATATGGTTTGCCAAGTTGCTTCTCACGGTTAAAATAGAATAGGCTCAGGCACCCTTTCCTTTGAGTCTCTCTTTTATCTTTGAGTACTATGCATCTTTACCAGCAAAGAACGGGAAATAAAATCTATTCTCGGTTCCTCTTTGGAACTTTTTAGGAAAAGCCAGATGGAGAAAGCTGGTTTTACTTGAGTAATTTCATTTTCTCTTTTCCTAACCTACATATTCAATTTTTCACCCTATTTTAGTTGAAAATATATATTTTCTGTATTTACTCTTTATTTATGGAATATTTACCATGGGTTTTGTGCTGAAGATAATGAACAAGTTTGCTGTTTGCTTTTCCCATAACATTTATTATACTTTAATTTAGGTCATTCATAGTTAAATTGAAGAAAGCAGACATTAGATGCAGTCAAACCTACCACATTTTTTAACCATGTGCCCACTAGGAAGTACATCACTTTTCCCATTTCTTTTTACAATTATCTCAGATACTTTGGCTCAAATGCTATACGTCTTTCAGGAGATCTTAGAAATATTCAGTTCAAAACCCAGAAAGTCATGGAGATCATAACCGGCTAGTCATAATACAGCAATCAAGGAAACTTTCTTGCTGAGGAACAGATATTAAAAGACCGCACAATTATAATTGAGTAACATCAACTCCAATTTCTCTTTTATTTCCACATACAAAAGACTGACATACATAAAATGGAAAGATAATGCTACATAGTGATTAGCTAGCATCTTGTATGTTTGGCACTTTCAAGAAAAATGGGAACCATAAAATTGATTGCACATGTTTACCATCAGAGACCCCATTTTTTAAGATAGAAATTCAACTCAACTTTTCTAGACCTTAAAAAATGATTTCTTTTAAAAAATAAATTAAGCAGTTTCTGAACCTTGGCCAAAAAAAATGGTCCTACATTAAGAATTTATGTTCACTATTATTTAATTGTATTTCAAAACTGTGCTGTGACATATCATTGTTAATATCAACTTACTCTTCCAAGAATCCTCATCCAAAAACTCTTACAAAGATAAACAAGTACAGTGAATTTCACTTGAACTTAACTGCTGGGGGAACCAATCTACAGCAAACACAGCCCATTTGAAAGAACAAAGAAAACTTTAAATGCAGTAAAACTCCAGAAAGATCCCACTTGAGCTAAATATTTGTAAGCCTAATTTTACTACATGTTATTGAAGCCCAAATATTTTGCTTCCCAAAATACTGTTGTAGATGAATATCCTGATCTGAACTGCATTTTCACCCAATTCTGTTACCTTTATATGACACAATTATATTTATTGTCTTTGAAACAGTGTTGATTCAAACATGAGCCTCTTTCACTTGTAGTACCGGGGCCTTGTATATCACTTTCTTCTGAAAAATACTTTCTTACAAACTTAGGTAAAGAAAATGCTGAAACAATTAATTAAATCAAAAACATTTGATATTTGCAGTGTTAGGCTGAGAATATCAATTGGAGAAGAAAAAAAAACTTCACTTAAATATCCATGTAATACTTGAGAAACTATTATGAGCAAATACAAAACCACAATTTCTAATTTTTATTACCAAACTCTAGTAACTAAATAATATTCCACTTCCATTTACAAGACATTAGTATATTTTTAAAGATGGTATGTATGAAATCAAGCAACTGTAACAGCTATTTACATATTGTTCAGCTATTCTATTTTTAAATAAAGATTTCCTGAAGACACATACTGTCTTGTAGGCATGCACATAAGTTAATTTATAGAAAAAGAAGCAGTCTTGAAGCAGGACACGATTAACTAAAACATGCAATATCTATCTACCTATCTATCTAAATGCTGATAGCTATTTTATCTTACAACTTTTACACAGTATATGCCTAATTATGGCTGCAAAGAGAGAACAATTTATTCAGCAAACAAAGACTATCATTCTATGGGACAAAATAGAAGCAGCATGTTGACATCTGCGAATTATGCAAATAGAGGAGTTGAAAACAACTAGGTCCTAATAAGCAACTTCTATTCAAATGAAAAAGGGGAATGGGAGAGTGTTCTCAGATAATTATTAAAGTTGGGAGGGCACTTATTCCCAGGGTGCATCCAGGGAGGACTAGTTTATTTTGGTTTGCCTCCTCAAGTGGAAATTTAAGTGTGAATTAAAAAATGGCATGCTGAGTTTCAGGAACGGGTTCTTTTCTCTGCCAAAGAGCAGCATTGGATAGAGGGCAACATGTCATTGATTTTGAAGCTCCAATGTGCTCTTAATACCCTCATGGTGAATAGTAAGTAGTGTAATGCTGTTTGTGATAGAATCTTTATGAATAATTTTAACAAACATAGGATATACACCGCTTCTCATTTTACTTGACAGAATGTTGCCACCTGCTCTTTAATATTTTTGATTAGTACTAAAATCCTTATTAAGGAATAAAAAGAACAAATTTAATCTCAAAGGAAACATTTATGCCCAAGTAAAACATCATGGATCTGACTATTTTTTTTCTAAATTAGCTAATATATGTAAGGTTCATAACATTTTGGAGATTTGAAAGTTTTCACACTAATAAAATCTTCATGACAAATACTATGTTTCATACCAAATTTTGATAAATAGAATGTGATAGAGTTATTAGAAAATGGGACAGTACAAAGTGATTATGTTGTCCGGATAATAAGGATAGAAAAGCTGCACTCTTAGCAACTCATACCTACACTACATATCCACTAAATTCAATTTATAGTCCAGGTGACATTTAAATTTTCCTCTGGAAACCTGTATAATTCAATAAGAACAGTGCTTACTGAGTTTTAGAAATCACTGAATAAAAATCATGACGAAGGTTTTGGAATGACAGATTCAAAATCTAAAGACCTTTGTGAAAGGTAAGTGGAATGTTTCTTTGTAAATATATGTGAAAACAATCAAGCTTTTCATATAAAACAGGAGATGAAGAAGAGAAGGAGAAGGGAAAATAAAACTACTGTTTGAAGCACCTAGTATGTGCCAAGCACTAAGGACTTTATGCATGTTATCTTCAGTGCTTACAACAGGACTATCCGGTAAGTGTGACAGTGCCCCTTTTTACAGAGCAGTAGATACTACTGTGGTAAATAGTAATACTATACTATTGGTAATACTATTGGTAATAGTATTGGTAATAGTAATACCAATACTGTGGTAAATAGACTCAGAAAATAAGTTAACTCAGGCAAGATAACACAGCCAGAAAGGACAACAGTTAAGTTTAGTTGGTACTGACCTCAGGTATATATGAGTCCAATTGGCTATTATCTGGTAAGAACTGAGCTCTTTTTCCTCAGCATAATTCAGTGAGTAAATAAGGAATCATTCAATGTCCAGATAGTGAAACTGTGTTTCTCATATCTTCAGACCTGTTGGAGCTTCATTTTTGTAGAGGTCTTGGCTCTGATCTCAACATTTTAGTAAAATATAGGAAAACATAAAGGGTTAAGAAGAATGTCAAAGGACAGTGAGACAACTGATGAAGGATATCTGAATGTAAATTTAAATCACAAGAAATATAATACCTCCACGAGAGCCGAGTTCATAATATGCCTTCGTACTGGTAGTAAACTATAGTGCTTTGGTTCCCAAATAGTATGTGATATTCCATATGACTTGTATAGCCTTTTGTCTAAGGGAAGCTGTAAAATCTTACAAGACATCAGTGAAGGCAAAAGCTCCCCAGTTCTTCAAGCTTTGAGATACCCTAAAGAAGTGATGAGCTACTCACTCTGCATCGCTGCAGACCATATGGATGGTGGTGGAGACATTCTCTGGGCACTGTTGGCACGTCACCCTAAGTCTCTAATGGAAGTAAATTACATAGTACTTTCTAAAGTGACACAGCATCCCTCTAGTAACGTGCAGATAAAGTGTTCCACTGAAATCTAATAGCTCAAACTTGCCAGAAATATGATTAAAATAATTGCTTCCTCCTACTTTTTTCTCTTTTTTTGGCAAAGTGCTACTTCACGTGGCAGCAGGTTTAAAAAAGAAGGTAACATAAACTATAGCAGGACAGAGAAACTACAAAGGCAGTGTTCTCCCTCTTTAATAATTCTTACTCATGACTGCTGCACTAACACAGTGGCCAGGAAAGCTGCCTTCTAATAGAACATTTGTGGGTAATTGAACTCCTGCTCATTGTTCAAAAGGTCATGAGGTTTGAGTGAGCTCTTTTTCTTTTGGTAAATTATTCAGCTTGAGTATTTATTGGCCTGTCAAAAGGAAAGTATTGTATGAACTGTCTTTGTTGCTCTTCAGTGTTTTCTAATTTGATTGTGTTCTTTCTGTGCATAACCTTGACAGAAAATTTCCATCTCTCTTCCTAAAATTCCAGTACAGAGACCTCTTATCTTTGCTGTTTGCTGTATAGATGAACCTCATGAATCAAACAGACATGACTTAAGTCAATGAGACCAAATTATAATACTGATTGAATGGAGGGTTTTAGAATGAATTTTTGTTTCAAGCTTCATATATCACTGTTTTTATTAATATTTGGAAGCATTCCTTAAAAAGAAATCTATAATAGGAGCTATGGGGCTAATTTTGAAGGAATTGCTAGAATTAAGTTATCTATAGTCATCTATATTACAATAGCATTGCAAAATCTGTATTTCCCAGACTGCTTCTACCACAGTAGTATCTTTATCGTAGTATAGTCTACATGCTTGACTATAGTTAACAGATCAATACATCTCAATTCTGAATAAAATTTGGGTGCAACCTGGAGAGACCCATTACTTCTACACTGTCGTGCTGTCCAAACTCACTAGTCCTTCATGATTATTTTCTGAGTCTAATGCTGGCTGAAGGACAGTTACTTAAGCCAAGACTGAGAAGGTCAAGAGAAAATAAAGGGTGGCTGAATTTGTGAAAAATATACTCCACAAAGAGCTCTCATTTTCTTCTGACCACTGTAATCCTTGCACTCAACTACCTACATAAAATTGAAGACTTTTTTTTTTATTGCTTTCAGATGAGGAGAAGTGGTCTCTTCAAAATTTTGTCCTTTTTCTCAGTGAAGAGCTCTCTCATACCATGGGCCAGAAACTTCCTTTTATTGATCATCTTGGGTTTACCTAGAACTAAGCTAGAATAACTTCTTCACTTAACTTTTACAAGAGTCATGTGTGTCAACCTTATTATACATGAAGTGGAGATACAGAGAGTTAAGTCACTCTCTCAAGGTACCATTTCTCATAGATGACAAGGCCATGATTTGAACCCAGATTTACATGACTCCAAAGTCCAGACTCTAATTTATTTCCATGTCACATAAATGCTGAATTGCTTTACAACCAAGTGAAACTGAACAGAACGTATTAGGTTCTAAAGGGCTTGTCAATACATGAGATGCTACTGATTTAATTCATCCATCTGATAGGCATTGACTTTTATGATAACACAAAGGTCACCAATATGCCGGCCTACTACTTCTAGTTCCTTTTTTCTCATTTCTTCTATACTTCTACCTTATTCTCCTGATATCTGGTTCAGCCTTTTGTCTCTACTATATACCTTCACCAACTTGTCTTACTCCCTGACTGCATCCCGGCGTGGCCTCTCAGGCTTTGTTAATGCGGACCCTTGGCTGCCCAGGTCCGTCTTTACTACTGAGTATGCTGTGCACGAATAGCTGCGAGCCCCAGTGGCTCGCTCTTGTACTGCCTTAGCTTTTCAAGTGCTGGCTTCACCTCGGCAAGGCCTGATACACACCAACCCCAACAGAAAACTTCCAAGTGGACTAGACAGAAGAGTCTGGTGTGAAATTGCAGATAAAATCTGCAGTGTATTTCTTGACCTATGGTCAACAACATTTTACTATAAAATCCTGCAAACCTAATGTTTAAGGTACGTTGGTTCCTCCGAACACTAGCCTCAAATGATGGGAAAATATATGTTGAGCAGTTGTAGTTTCATTCCTATGCTTTCTTTTGTTAATTAGAAACTCATTTCATCCCCTTGAGATTTCTAAACTGTGAACCTCTGCATTGATAGAAGTTTTGTGCTTCTGATTTGGTTTACTACCCTTCTTCTGCTCTTCTGACATTCCTGACTTGGAATGTAATTCTCATTTCTGCTGTGTTTAACCCTCACTTTGTATTCTGGTTATTTATTGCTATGTAACAAAGTAGCTCAACAATTAGATTCTTAGGTACAACTGTTTTGTTTTCCTTGTGATTTGTACTTTGAGAATCTGGGCAGTTTGGCTAGTAGTAATTCCACTTTTCCTCAGGCCATTATGATCAACTGTTGGTTTTCAGTGAGCAAATGGGCTTTTTGGAGGGTCCAAAATGGCCTTCACTCACATTATCTATTATCTTTGTAGGTATGGTTGGAAGGCTGAGCTCAACTGCAACTGGTGAGCAGAGTGTCCCGCCCCCGCCCTATATACTCCCTAGCAAGGGGTTCTTGATGTATTTGAACTTCTCGAATGGAGAAGAGGCACTCCCAGAGACACGGTTCCAAAATACATGAAGCAAACCCTGCTTGTTTCTTAAGCCTTGGGCTCTGAAATTGCACAGCATCATTTCTGCCGCCTTCTAATTGTTGCAGCTGACATAGGCCCACCAGGTTCATAGGGAAGGAATATCAGTCTCACTTCTCAGTGGGAGGAGAATCACAGATTTTGTGGTTATCTTTCATCTGCTTTACTTCCTATACCCTACGTCTGTTTCCCTCTCAATTTTAGTCTGTTTCCACCATGAGCCTGAAAATCTGAATTCAGTTTATAGTAAAGTAATTAATAAAATCCCTTGGTTCTAGCTTAATTATATTCATTCATTTATTAACATACTTCTTATTTTTCACCTATTACATGCTTGAGTATTATAAGGTGCAATGATTAGAAAGCAGTAAAAAAATAATAATTTTCAAAATAATGGACTTTGTTGCCTGGCTTTGAAACTTACTTCCACTGATTATAAATTACAAAATCTTGAGCAACTTACTTGAGCCTCAATTTACTCTTTTGTGCAGTGAAGATTAAAATGTTCATATCATGTCCATATTTCAAATATTTCATGAAATGAAGTATATTAAATACTAAGCATATTGTCTTGCACTCAAAAGCACACTAGAAAAAAATAAGAGTAGCTATGATTAATAGCTATCATTATTACTCACTATATGAGCCTGGATTAACAACTTATATTTCTAGGACTCCTCTTTTATATGTTTTTGTTCTGTATAATTAAGAAATTTGATTTTTAGAGGGCAAGATGGTAGGGGAGTGAATGGAATTCACACTGACCTCCGCCCAGGACCAATCTGGAATTACAACTAAATCGTGGAGAAATCACTCCAAACAAATAACTGAACAATAGCAAGAGAGAAGCCTTATAACTTTGGACAGACAGAAGAATCAGTTCAGCGCAACCTGACTGGTAAGGAGTGTGGTGGAAACTTGAGAAGCCGGCTGGACACCCACATGCTACAGTGCCCAAGAGATATTTAATTTAAAAGCAGCCAGTTGGATCCCCCTGAGAAGAGTGGGGTCTAAACCATAAGCGGGGATTCCCAGCCTACAGCACCAAACCACAAAATGTACACAGATAATAGCCAACTGAGAAAAGCGGCATGGTTGCTCCCTGCCAGAGACAGGTGGCTAGAGACTGTCAGAGCCGTTTAAAGGACAAATGCATGAATTTTCCTTTCCAGCCACTTACCCTGGGCCCCAGCAAAGGTGGAGGAAGAGAGGGCTAGAGACGCCTGAGGGGTGACTGGGGAGAGTGGCTTGGAGAGAAAACTGAGAGAGTAGCCACCAGGGTCGTAGTGATGAGTCATCCCACATGTGGCAGCAGCCCTCTTGCTCAGGCAGGCCACTCCCCTGAGCAGCAGCAGCCTGGTAGGAAAAAATAGCCCCGCCCCCAGGAAGGACTCTGCCCTGGCCCTGTGGTGCTGAAGCCTGACTCCTTAGTGCCAAGTGACAGCCATAGACGGTAGATCCCAGCAAAGGGGTGGTGTGGGGTGGGGCAGAGTGGACTAGAGACACTTCAGGAGAGACTGGGGATGGAGATTTTGGGGAGAGAACTGAGAGAGTAGCCTCTGGGATCTTGGTGCTGAATCATCCCCCATAAGGCAGCAGCCATCCAGCTCACACAGACCACTCCCCTCTCAGCAGCAGCAGCCTGAGGGGAAACATTAGCCCTGACTCCAGGAGGGACTCTGCCCTGCCCTATGGTGCTTAAACCTGACTGCTGAGTGCAGAGTGACTAGTTTAATAACTGAAGGAGACAGCCACAGACAGTAGATCCCTGCAAGTCTTAAACAGGCTGCCTAAGGTCAGACGGGGTCAACATCTGACATCACCAAAGGCAGATACAGAAAGAAAACACAGTAGTAAACACTAGAGGCTACCAAGGCGAAATCCACTGTGGTCTTCTCCATTATTTGCAATATTTTCTTTACTACATAGCTTTGTAACATTCATTTCTTGTCCATCAAACTGGTGCATATTAAGTCATTAGATTTTATACCATAGTTTATTTCTCTCCTTTCTTATAGTAGTCTTAATCTTTTTACATCCTTATTAATACTGGTTCATTTGCTGTTGATAGTGCGATTGTAGGGAGCAGTTATTTTTGCAATCCTGGGTTTGTTTCCCAGGTTTTCTGGTTTTTCTCTGGAAGCCAAAAAATGGGAAGACAAAGAAACAACCCATAATTGAAAGGAACAGTGGAATCCTCAGAAAGACTACTAAATGAAATAGAGGGAAGTAAACTATCAGATACTGAGTTCAAAACAATGGTTATAAGGAAGCTCAATAAACTCAGTGAGCTCAGTGAGCATTTCCAACAACTACAGGGAAACTACGAGGAACTTTCTGCAAACCATATCAGCATGAAAAAGGACATGGAAACTATCAACAAGAACCAAGAGGAAATGGGGAATACAATTTCTGAATTAAAGAACACAGAAGAAGGAATCAAAAGTAGGCTAGATGAAGCAGAGGATTGAATCAGATAGCTGGAGGACATGGTAGAAAAAAACTCCCAGAAAGAGGAAGAAAATGAAAAAGGCCTCAGAAAGAATAAAGAGGTGATCAGAGAAATGCAGGACAATATGAAACATAATATTATCTGTATAATAGGAATACCAGAAGGTGAAGAAGAAGAGCAAGGGGTAGAAAATCTGTTTAAAAAATTAATGATGGGAAACTTCCCTAATTTGAGGAGAGAAAAAGTCACACAAGTCCAGGAATCACAGAGGGTCCCAATCAAGAGAAACCCAAAGAGGCCCACTCCAAGACACATCATAATTAAAATGGCAGATTTAAAGGACAGAGAGAGAATCTTAAAGGCAACAAAGGAGAGACAGGAAGTAACATACAAGGGAGCCCTGCTAAGGCTAGCAGCTGACTTCTCTATAGAAACATTATAAGCCAGAAGAGAATGACAAGAAATATTCCGAGTAATGAAAAGCAAAGGCCTGCAACCAAGATTACTCTACCCAGCAAGGCTCTCAATTAAAATGGAAGGCAAAATAAGAAGTTTTCCAGGCAAAAGATGTCTTAAAGAATACACCTCCACCAAATTAGCATTGCAAGACATGCTAAAGGGACTGCTTTAAGAAGGGGAAGAAAAAGAGTGGGAGAGAGAAAGGACCATGGGTATAAAGGGAAAAAATGATTAAATACCTATCAATAATAACCTTAAATGTAAACGGATTAATGCTCCAATCAAAAGATATAGGGTAGCTGAAAGGATAAGAAAACATGACCTGAACAGATGCTGATTTTAAGAAACCTACATCAGAATAGAAGACTTACACAGACTGAAAGTAAAGAGTTGGAAAAAAATATTCCAAGCAAATGGACAGGAAAAAAAGCCAGGGTAGCAATACATATATCAGACAAAGTAGACTTCAAAACAAAGGCCATAAAAAGAGACACAGGAGGACACTTCATAATATTCAAGGGAAGAATCCATTAAGAATACGTAATCATTGTAAACCTATATGCACCTAACACAGAAGCACCCAAATATATAAGGAAAATCCTGGAGTACTCCAAGTAAGATATAGACAATAACACAATAATAGTAGGGGATTTTAACACCCTGCTGTCAACAATGGATAGTACTACCAAATAAAATATCAGCAAGGATATTGTGGAACTGAATGCCAAATTAGATCAAATGGACTTAACTGATATGTACAGAACATTTTGTCCCAAAGAAGAAAAATACACATTCTTTTCAAATGCATATAGTTCATTTTCAAAAATAGACCACATGATAGGACACAAAGAAAGCCTCAACAAATTTAAGAAAATTGAAATAATATCAAGCAATTTCTCAGACCGCAAGGGCTTAAAACTAGAAACAAATCTCAAGGAGAAAAGTAAAATACATTTACTGTCAAGGAGACTGAATAACATACTATTGAACAATTAATGGGTCACTAATGAGGTCAAGGAAGAAATAAAAAAGTTTCTGGAAACAAATAATAATAAACATACAACAGTCCAAAACCTATGGAACACAGCAAAGGCAGTCCTGAGAGGAAAGTTCATAGCAATACAGGCCTACCAAAAAAAGATAGAAACATTTCAAATAAACAACCTAACCCTACTTCTACAGGAACTGGAGAGACAACAACAAACAAAGCCCAGAGCAAATAGAAGGAAGGAAAAATCAAGAACAGAGCAGAACTGAATGACATAGAGACTAAAAGAACAATTCAAAGGATCGATTGATCCAGGAGCTGATTCTTTGAAAAAATAAACAAAATCAACAAGCCTTTAAGCAGACTTATCAAGAAAAAAAAGGGAGAGGGCCGAAATAAATAAAATCAGAAATGAAAGAGGAGAAATTACAATTGATATCTCAGAAACACAAAGAATTGTAAGAAATTACTACAAACAACTATATGCCAAGAAATTTGAAAACCTGGCTGAAATGGACAAATTTCTAGAAAAACTATAATTTGCCAAAACTCAATGAAGAAGAAGTAGAAAACCAGAACAGACCCATATCAGCCAGTGAAATTGAAGCAGTAATCAAAAAACTCCAGGCATACAAAACCTCTGGACAAGATGGTTTCACAGGAGAATTTTATAAAACATTTAAGGAAGAGCTAACTCCTGTCCTTCTCAGACTATTCCAAAAAATCAAAGAAGAGGGAAGACTCCCAAACTCTTTTTATGAGGCCAGCATCATCCCAATCACAAAATGAGTTAAAGACACAACAAAGAAAGAAAACTACAGGCCAATATTACTGATAAACACAGACACTAAAATCCTCAACAAAATATTGGCAAACCACACCCAGCAATATATTAAAAAGACCATACACTGTGATCAAGTGGGATACATCCCAGAGATGCAAGGATGGTACAATATTTGCAAATCAATAAATGTAATACATCACATAAACAAAAGGAAAGACAAAAATCACATGTTTGTATCAATAGACATGGACAAAGCATTTGATAAGGTACGGCATCCATTTATGATAAAAACACTCAGAAAAAAGGGAATAAAGGGGGAATAACTCAACATAATAAGGGTCATATATGAAAAACCTACAGCCAACATCATACTCCATGGGCAAATTAAGAGCTTTCACACTAAGTTTGGGAACAAGCAAGGATGTCTGCTTCCACCACTTCTATTCAACATAGTATTGGAGGTCCTATCCAAAACCATCAGACAAGAAAAAGAAATCAAAGGCATCCAAATTGGAAAGGAGGAAGTAAAACTGTCACAGTTTGCAGATGACATGATACTGTACATAGGAAAACTTATAGACTCCACCAGAAAACTGCTTGACTTAGTAAGTGAATTTGGCAAAACAACAGGATACAAAGTCAATATTCATAAATCAAAGACATTTTTGTACACCAACAATGAAATATCAGAATGAGAAATCAGTAAAAATATCCCATTTACTATAGCAATAAGAAAAATGAAGTACCCAGGAATAAACTTAATCAAGGAGGTAAAAGACCTGTACTCAGACAACTACATAACACTGAAGAAAGAAATTAAGGAATACACAAATAAATGGAAGCATATACCATGTTCATGGATTGGAAGAATTAACATCATCAAAATGTCCATCCTACCCAAAGAAATTTATAGGTTCGACACAATCCCTATTAAAATATCAATGACATATTTCACAGACAGAGAACAAACATTTCAACAATTTATACAGAACCATAAACAACCCCGAATAGCTGCAGCAATTTGAGAAAGAAGAACAAAGCAGGAGGGATCACAGTGCCTGACATCAAACTATATTACAAGGCCACTGTAATGAAAACAGTCTGGTACTGGCATAAGAACAGATACATAGACCAGTGGAACAGAAATGAGAGCCCAGAAATAAACCCATGTCTCTGTGGTCAATAACCTCTTCAACAAATGGTATTGGGAGATCTAGACAGCTACATGCAAAAAATGAAATTCAACCACAGACATACAGCACACAAAATAATTAACTCAAGATAGATAAAAGACTTAAGTATAAATCATGACACCATAAAAATCCTAGAGGAAAACATAGGTAGGAAAATCTCAGATATTCGACACAGCAATATTTTCACCTATATGTCCCCTAGAGCAAGGGACTTAAAGGAAAGAATGAACAAATGGGACTTCATCAAAATAAGAAGTTTCTGCATGGCTGAAGAAAACATCAGCAAAATGAAAAGGGAACCAACTGTGTGGGAAAATAGATTTGCCAATGATGCCTTGGACAAAGGTTTGATCTCCAAAATATAAAAGAACTCACAGGACTCCACTCTAGAAAGACAAACAATCTAACTAAAAAATGCGCAAAGGACCTGAACAGACACTTCTGCAAGGAAGACATACAGAGGGCCCAGAGGCATATCAAAGGATGCTCAGCATCACTAGCCAACAGAGAGAGGCAAATTAAAACCACAATGACATACCACTTTACACCAGTCAGAATGGCCATCATAAACAAATCAACAAACAGCTAGGGAACCCTAGTACACCATTGGTGTGAATGCAGACTGGTGCAGCCACTGTGGAAAACAGTATGGAATCTCCTCAGAAAACTAATAATGGAACTGTCTTTTGACCCAGCAGTTTGACTGCTGGGATTATACCCTAGGAATCCTGAAACACCAATTCAAAAGAACCTATGCATCCCAATGTTCATAGCAGCACAATATACAGTAGCCAAGAATTGGAAGCAACCTAAGTGCCCAACAGTAAATGAGTGAATCAAAAAACAATGGTACATTTACACAATGGAATACTATGCGGTAGAAAGAAACAAAAGAGCTACTACCCTTTGTGACAGCATGGATGGAACTGAAGAGTATTACACTAAGTGAAATAAGCCAGGCAGTGAAAGACACATACCATATGATCTCACTTACAAGTGGAACCTAATCAACAAAACAAACAAGCAAGCAAAATATAATAAGCAACATTGAAATGAACAAACTGGCAGGAACCAGAGGAGAGGAGGGAGGGGTATAATGGGGGAAAGGAAGGGGAAGGGTCATCAAGGAACATGCATAAAGGACCCATCGACAAATCAAATAGGGAAAGGGTTGAGGGTGGGAAGTGGAGGTGGGTGGGGCTGGGAAAGATGGTGGCAGGAAAATGTTGACCATAAAAAACAGAACAAACAAACAAACAAAAAAAAATAGACAGGGGAGGTTAAGAATAGTATAAGAAATCGAGAAGCCAAAGAACTGATATGTATAACCCATAGACGTGAACTAAGACATGATGGGATCAGGTGCAGGGCTGAGAGGATAAAGGGGTTAATAAATAAGACAACTGTAATAACATAACTGATAAAAAATACCAAGAAAAAAAATAAAACTATGAAATCAAGGAGTTCAAAGATGTTGTTTCTATAGGTTTGTTATTTTTCCAATGACTGTATTAATGCAGATATGGCAGCATCATTGAAAAGTTTTTAAATAGAAGCTTTGGGATATTCTTTACTTTTTGTTATCAAAGTTTACTATTTTGGGGAAAACATGATTATGTATCCATGCCCTCCTCCGGCTCAATGAAAATAATTTAAAAAACAACAGAAAGCGTAACAAAAAAAATAATAAACTTGATTTTTTGTTATGTTTATGATTATGGCTTATTACAGTGAAAAAATATAGATCCAAATCAGCAAAGGGTAAAGACACATGAAAAAAGATCCAAGAGAAATCAGGTGCAAGTGTCCAGGTGTGTCCTTTTACTGGAGTAACATAGGGACATGTAAGATGAACTTATCTGGACAAATTAGTAGAGCATGGCTCAATGCCTCTGGCATACAGAAACATTCTTACCAGGGAAAATATTCAGAAATTACCTCTCAGGAGTGTGATTACAGGCTTTTCTTTAGGAAGTGCAGAGTTTGAGCAACCTAGACCTGTTTGAATTACTCCTTCCCTCCCACATACTGCTTTATGATGATAATAATAGAGGAACCTGGGTTCTGGGCATGTGGGAACTCTGTTCATTGTTCTCAAGTTTTCTGTAAAAATCTCATTGTTCTAAAAATTAAAGTCTATTAAAAATCAAAATCCAATTAGATGAATAGGTCACATACAAGCTGATATTCAGGCTGAAAATATTTTAACACTTGTCTTCAAGTTATTTTATCGAATAGAGATTGTAGCATAAGAAATTGTTTTGCATTGTCTTGGCCTAGTACCATAAAAATTCCTTTTATCTTGGTGTTTATAGGAAAGGACTGAACTTTTTCTTATCAATACCAGTTTTTACTATTCTTAGTAGCTAAAAAGGAGAAAAGGTCCAAATGTCCATCAACTGATAAATGGATAAATAAAATTCAATGTTCATCCTACAACAAAACTTGGAACAGTATAAGTGAAAGAAGACACACACGAAGAATGTATATATGTGATTTATGTGAAATTTCCAGAATAGGCAACTTCAGAGACAGAAAATAGATACACATTTTCCAGAGGATGAAAAGACAAGGAAATGTGAATTGACTGATAATGGGTATAGGCTTTCTTTTTATGGTGATGAAAATATTCTGGAATTAACAGAAATAGTTACACAACTTTGTAAACACTAATATCTACCGAACTGTACACTTTAAGAGAACAAATTTTATGGTATGTGACTTACATTTCAATTTTTAAAACTAGCTCTTTCTCACAAATAAATTGTTTAATTTCAATACCATCTGCTCTGTGTTTTTGTATACTATATTGGCAGACATATCTATATATATATATTTAACTTTTAAAAATAAACATAATCCTGATGTATCTAAGTATTCCTTTTGTAAAATTTTCTTAACCTCCTTCCTTTCTCATTCCATTACACAGATATGCACACAATCTTTTACCTTTATAGAGCATCATAAAGATTAAGATAATAGGAACTTCCTTCTCTCAGATCTTCTGACCTTGTTTTAAAAGCGAAATTCTTATGAACAGCATGGCTTATTAGGTCTACTAATATGTGGATAAAATAGACTGGGTAGCATAAAGTATAGACAGGAAATAGAATCCAACTGTTGCATCTCTACACATCTCTAGATTACAGTTTATTAATTTATTGTTTGATCTAATTGAAAACAACAGGGATTTTTGTTTTGATTTTTGCTTTTCTGTTTTTGTTTGTTTTGTTTGGCATTATTATAGAATTGTGTGAAACTAGTGATTTTATGGTAGCTCCTGAATGTACACCCAAAAGCCTGGACATAATGTAATATAGAAAACATTGAAAACTCTCTACATTAATGAAATTTTAAAATGTATATTGTGACAAGTATACTTTATTTCTCTAATATAGTGAAATTGGATTTTTTCCTGAAATGAATAATCTGTGTAGCTTGGCTTAGTGGTGGTTTCATTTCTAATCAATTATTTGCATCTTGAATTTTACTAATATTAAAAGAATCCATAATATCAATAAACTTTTAAAATGATTTCTGTATATTGTTACAGAAAATAGCTTTAATTAAGCAGCTTATCTTCCATTTGCAAGTTTATGAAAATACAAGTATGTCCTAACAAATAAAAAGCAGAAGCTTCCTTTGTCATTAAAAAAAATGTGATTATTTTGACTATTATGAAATGCTTTTTTGTTTTTAATTAAAAAAAACCCAATCATGGCAACTCTAAGCTGAATCTGAATCATCAAAACACATTAGCTAGTAACATCACTGATTTATAAACAAACCAATGCTTCCTTACCTCTGCTTTCTAAATTCAGAATGTTAAGGTTATCTTATTTGTTCACACCTGTTTGGAGAAAGGTATGGAGATTAAGCCTCGACACGTGTTCATACACTCGCAGGCCTCTAAACGTTTGGTTTGCTGTTAGAAGATATCTAGCTTTCACTTGTAGAAGTAGATGCTATATGTTAAAGGTTTAAGCTTTTTTAAAGTAAAATATAATTAACATATAATGTAATATTAGTGAAAGGTAGATTTGGTGATTTGCTATATGTATATACAATGAAATGGTCCCCAAAATAAGTGTAGTTAACATTCATCACCGTGCATAGTCACAATTATTTTTTCTAGTGATAGGTTTTAACCTTTATAAATTGATTCTTTTGGTGTTTTCTACAAATTATTTTTAAATCACCAGCAAATTTTGATTTTTGACTTTAGTAAGTCTATCTCACAAGAGTAAGATATGCTAAACATTACCCTCAATCAGATTTTAGGTCATTAATGAAATATAACCACAAAAAATGTTTTCACAAAGTCACAATTTGCTAACTGACATGGAATTGGACTGAAAAGCAGACCTATTTAATCCAAATGAGATTCTCCTTAAAAAAAAAAAGTTACCTGTGAATATTCAGTTCTAGCCAAAGCAAATTTTATTTTCAACTCTGTATCAGATCACCTCCTCTGCTTTACTTCTTTGATGCCACCACATCTGTTCATTCATTTTTGCAGTCTAAAATTTACCAAAATAGTTGTTTTTGAAACAAATAATAGTACTAATGGGTTGTAAAATAAAGGTTGCTTCAACTTGAATGTTAAAGCCAAATGCTGTTTTTGACCCTGCATTTTACTTTACATATTTCCTTCAAGTTGGTATGCTAAAAATAATGCAGTGAAGTCCACCATGAAAAAAATGTCCATCTCCTATGTCCCTCTGCCCTGATGTATGTTTCATTGGAAAAATGGTCAGCTTCAATATTGATGGCTACATCAATACTGAATACACATGCAGATGTGTATGCACAGGCACACATTTATAGAATGTTGTATTACTGGTTAATTCAAGTAAACTACTAATGTAAATTGTTGCAGAGCAGTAGGGTGTCCTGCTGCTTTGGTGAGGCTTGAAATTATCTCTCTACCTCAGGATAGGACTTTGCTCACAGGTCCGTGGCAGGGTGGAGAACTATTTTTTTTCTTTGAATAAGGATATTTACTAAAATACCATAAAGTTAAGTCAAATCGAACTATTATAACAAATAATTTAAGATTATATAATTGTTTTTTCTGTTTTTTCTATTACAGGTTTTTATACATTTAAAATACTCTTTAAGGTATTCACACTGTTTAACTAAACAAGGTGGCCATCAGACTCAGATGGCTCTAGTGCCTTGGGAGCCTATATAATCAAACTGAAACCTCGGAGGCAGTGCTCTCAAATCTCAGGAAATGAAACTCTAGAACAAACAATCACAACCCGGTACCAACTGGGCTTTCCCAAATAAGGCAACCACTTAAGCTATAGCCAATCAAATGACTTCCTTGTTTTGCTTCTTTATGAAAGCCTCTCCCCTAGCTCCTATTGGAGGATGACTCCCAGCTGCCTTTTCTTTGGCACTGCCTGATTCTAGTCAGTGTATGCTCAAATAAACTCTTGAAAACTTTGATGTGCTTCAGTTTATCTTTTAAATTACTAAATAATTAACTGTATAATGCTGTCTGATGCAATAATGTACAATTGAATGTAATATCCCTTTTAATTGAGTGTAGTTTTCACTGATCTCTTTTAATAGACTCTTAATTTACTTTGATAACATTTACAGGACTTTTGTTTTCTGGGTTTTATTTATTCCTCCTTAACAAAAGTGAGCACACATTTTCTTAAACTTGACCATGAATGTTCTTTTGAAAGACTAAAAATGAATTATAAATTTATTTTTACAGAGTCTCCCTTTAACTGATGGACTTATACTTGATCCACTGATTTGTACCACGAACTTCAAATGGTGGATTGTTGCTGTAGATATGATGGGCTAGTTCTTCCAAAGGTGGTTCAGGGTCAGTTGTAGCAAACTGGACTGCATCATTAATTTCTTCCCTCACTTCAACATCAATTTCCTTCAATTCTTCAACACTGGCAAGCTTGCTATTTATCATTCTATCTTTGAGAAGCATAATTGGATCGTTCTTACTTCTTACATTCTGAACTTCTTTTCGTGTGCGGTAACTGACTCCAGGGTCGCTCATACTGTGTCCGTGATAGCGGTATGTCTGCAGCTCCATCACTATGGGCCCTTTTCCAGATCTACAATAGTCAGCTGCGAACTTAGTTGCCTCTCGAACACAGAGCACATCCATTCCATCTACCCTTAGTCCAGGAATAAAATGGCCTCTCTTGTAGTAATCAGTGCTGGCTGCTGCTCTCTCAACAGCTGTTCCCATTCCATAGCGGTTATTCTCACAGATGAAAATACACGGTAATTTCCACAAAGCTGCCATATTGTAAGCTTCAGCTATCTGACCTTGATTGGCAGCACCATCCCCATACAGAGTCAAGCAGACCTCATTGGTTCCTTTATATTTACAGGCCAGAGAAATCCCAGCTCCCAGGGGTCCCTGAGCGCCCACAATGCCATTGCCCCCATAGAAGCTCTTGGAATACATATGCATGGATCCTCCTTTCCCTTTAGCACAGCCTCCTCTTCGTCCTGTCAGCTCTGCAAGAATTGACCGGGCAGAGAGTCCACGAGTGTAGTATAAGCCATGAGCCCGATAGGACGTAATGATGTGGTCAGTGGGATTTATCCCGGCTTCCAGGCCCACAGAGCAAGCCTCCTGACCATCACACAAGTGACAGAAACCACGAATAAATTTCTGTTTATACAGCTGATCTGCCTTCAATTCCATTCGGCGAACAGCCTGCATCATCTTGTAGTATTTGAGTCCGTCCTCCCGAGTGAGCACTGTTGTCACAGGGGGGCCTTCTTCCAACAGATAAAGATCACATTTCTTAATTTCAAAGGTAGCATTGTTTGAATAGTTACAGGAGGCCATCAGCACTCTGCTAGTGGGCTTCTGGGCAACGCGGGACAACACGCGGGACACAGCAGCTGCGAGCATCTTCCTCATGGAGGCCAGCAGACGGCGGTGTGGCGGCACCCAACCGTCCTGAGCCGGCTCCGCCCCAAGTCTCCCTCCAGCCTTGTTCCTCCCTAGAGAGCACGTGAGGCCACAACGGCCTCCCTGGTGACAGAAGCCACGTCAGGCGCTGGGAGTCGTTCGCTGCCCGTCAGCCTGGATTGGTGGATTTTTACAGGGCCTCCCAACTGTAAAAGTAAGAATAAACGTTGTTTGTTCTACTGGAAGACTTGGCCGAACGACACACCGATCCTAATTAACGCCATCGTCATTGCTACAATACAATAATCTGAGTCCCTTTTCCCTGATAAGTGCTTTATAGCAGTGCTTCTCCAAGGAGAATCAATCAACGGAAGAGAGGAACAAATGCAATCCCTAAGGTGCACAAGAGTTCTGATAGTTTAAACCGAAGATATTCTCATCACTATTTCTTTAACATCTGTTTAAAAATCTTTAACATATGTATGAATATTTTATCCTACTCCAAAATATACCATATATATTTCAATATTTTAAAAAACCTGTAAATTATTTGTAGTTTAAATATTTAACTTAAAAACAAGCAAACACTTTTTTTTTTTTTTAAGTTGGTTCTCCAGAAGAACACGCCACATTCATCCCTTTGGCTTCCTACGGCCCTGTCACCTGGGGAGGTGGAAGCAGCCTAAGGCTAAGAGTCTAAACCCAGTAATAATCTTTACCTGGTGCGGGAAAATTGAAGACAGGGTCGCGATGCAGAGTGCTATAACAACAATTTTTTGATATAGCTCCTTTCTTATAATCCAAAATTCTATCCAGCCAATTTTATTTCTAATTTCTGATCACTTTTCCTTTTTCTTTCTTTCTTCTTTCTTTCTTTCTTTCTTTCTTTCTTTCTTTCTTTCTTTCTTTCTTTCTTTCTTTCTGCTTCCTGTAATGTGTTCAACAGTTTTCCATAGTGAACATCAAGATTCAGGTGCTTTTGTTTTTTGTTTTTGTGTCAATTTAAATAGTACCAGCCTTAGTCTGGGAAATCGAGAAGCATGTCCTTATAAATACCTCTGTATATAGTAAACATTAGAAAGTGTAATTTCTTATAAAGTGAACCACTTGACATTACAGTTTGGACTGAAAGAGAGCAATACTGTGTTTGTTTAAGCAACTGATAACTGTTCAATCACAGGACAAAAGAAGTCTTGGACCTAGGGTTATAAAGATCATATATCATTTTCCTTTTTGTGGTTTTATCAGGGAGGTGATTTTGTATCTGAATAAACCAATGATAACTGGGGATCCCGCTCCATTTAGATTTTTAAGCAATTCACCTTAATGCATGCTGCTCCGTATCTACTGCCTATTTGTAAATAAACATGCAAATAAAATTCAAAATCCCCGTTTGTGAATAAATTCTTACCCAAATTTCCCTAGGGTATGTTTTCTATATCTAGTTGCAAGATTGTTTTGGATGCTTCTTTTGATATTTAGGCAGGAAGGAGAAAATAGCTTGTTAAAAAGTTATGATCTCTCTTAAAACTCAATCCTCCCCACCCTTCTCAACGCAGCCATCAAAATGGGCTTCATTTTTCACTCAATTTAAATTTCTGCTGTTGGAATTCATGGTCTTGCTGTGATGTTTGCTCCCTCTTTGATAGTTAGCCTGTCTCCGCTGTTCTCTTTCATTCCTGCAGGTACTAGAGATCTCCAGGGAGCATTATCTCCATGAGAATGAGTAAAATGACACTGCAGGATGGAACAGTAGTGTTAATGGGTCACTGAGTGACAGCTGAGCCTTCTCTCAGAGGTATCAGCCAGCCTAGCACTGCCAGGAACACAAGAGCTATACAGTAAAGTGTGCCAATTCAATCTTGTCACAGGTAGCCTGGGCTGCAAAGATAGAGCTCCCCTTAAATGCCTGGTGTGACAAGGCTAAAGCCACCTCATGCCAGGGGAGAAACATGCAAAGATGCTAATTGGGAAATACCTGTGCTACAGGTTGCCATAGAAAATGCTCACCCGCACCTTTTTTTTTTTTTTTTTTTTTTGCAGCAGTCCGGTTAAGATAAATAATAAAATGTGAGATTTCTAATAACTTCTTGGACACCAGTGACCCTATATCTCCTAAATGCAACTTAAAGATAGGCAGATAAAATTATATTTGCAGCATATGATGCCAAAGGATTTCCATTAAATTGATTAGTCCTGATGATAACTTTTGAACTTTTTAAATATTTTCAACCCATTCAAATTTTCAAAATAGAAGTGGAGTTTCCAGATGTCAGTGTAAAAGTTTAAAACTCCCCAAGGAGATTGTGAACTGTTAAAACTCTCCTCTTATCTGCCCCCATCTAGACAAGTTTTAAGCTACACATGGGCAAAGAGATTATGATGGTATATTTTTAGTCAGATGATTTATTTTTTGTCTTGTCATTGTTCAATAATAGGTTTATAACTAAACAGGATAAGAGCCATCTACATGCTCACTACTGAAATGCTGTTTGCAATTAAAATCCTCATAAATTCCAAGTTTTTAATGAATACCGAATCTCACTTTTAATATATTTGAAATTAAAGGAAAACAGATGAGCACTTTTATAAGACCAATGGTAAACTGTACACTTAATTAATAAAAAAATCTAATAAAAGAGAAGCTAGTGATCATAGTAGCAGTCATTCACGTCAGTGTGACAGGATTTCACACTTTATGTCCAATGGTTGATCCCAGAGGT
Source organism: Mormoops blainvillei (assembly GCA_004026545.1). Lineage (NCBI taxonomy): Eukaryota > Metazoa > Chordata > Mammalia > Chiroptera > Mormoopidae > Mormoops > Mormoops blainvillei. Next base: position 103,837 of record PVJD01004946.1, read on the forward strand.
GCATTTCTGAATTTATCTTGAAATTGTCACTCCCATTGCATCAAGAGCATATAAAATATTTTTAAATAAGTGATAAGGAAATGCTAAAGAAAAAAAACCTGCGTGTTTGAAAGATATTTAAATCCCTCCAGTAATAATTGCACTTTTCACCAAATGTTAAGTGAAAAACAAAGCTGTTAAGAAGTGAATATAATCTAGATAAATAATATCAGATCTCATTATATGATTAGGGGCAATGCATTTTTTTCATAGCACTGAGATTTGACAATTAAGAGTGATGATTAAGAACTTAGTGAAAAAAAATGAGTTATGTATAACTCAGAGAAGAGTTTTCCCCGTTTGTATATTTATCTCCCTTGGAGAAAGGGAAAATGTCAGTACCATATATTCTGCAAAATAATGACAATCAAGCAAGGTTTCTCTTCAATGTTATAATAAGTGAGGTTGTTAAAGAACTGTTTCGAGCCCTTGGCAAACAATTTTTTTCTTCTCCTCACCCCCATTATAATTCTGAAGTATTGTTATATAAAAATTCAGGACAAATTACTATGAAGAGAATATTTCATTGAAAACAAGAAATAAAGTGACAGTGCTCCTTATCCACCCAGATAATGATGTTGTAAGGAAAAGAAAGATCTTATGGGTTCATTTTTAGTAACAACTGATGAAGCCACCATCTTTCTCCTGCTGGAGGACCCCAGTCATCTGAGTCATTGTGGCCAGGGTACTCACACCCTGTCCCTAGAGTTTGGCACTAAGGTCTAGCAGATAATGATACAAGAGATCATAATACAATAGTACATTTTTAAAACTTTTGCAAGCATTTTTAATAAGATTTTTATAATTAGAACTATAACTAAATGTGGTCAATTAAAATAAATAAAAATTTATGCATAATCTGGTGTCAAGATTTTCTAATGCCTAGGATCTCAACCACTGGAGGACTAGTATAGGTGTCGAGAGTTGTGTCCTGATTTCTGTTGAGTACTTTGAGTTGTTTTATTGAATCATAATCTCATTCAAAATAGATATAATCAGTTCAATACATATCTCTAAAAAATAAAAGCAAATTTGATAAAGCCCAAGTCAATGTTAGGTCCATTTGCATTTTCTCCTAAAATTATTTATACTTCTTGGGAAAGTGTTTTGTTCAGCAGGTTTTAACTCTCATATACTTCAAAACTTACATCTCAAATTTTTATTTTTAAATATATATACATTTATCACTAGCAACTTTGATTTTAAGAGCAATAAAGTATATATCAAGTGTGAGAGTAAAAATAAACTCTACATATTCAATAGTGAAATGAGAACTTCTCACTTCTGCCCAGTCTTTTGTAATATATTAGTTTCTCTTAACTGTACAATTTTATATTTCCTTTATTGATGATCTGCAATAACCGTTCCATTCTGACAACTTAAGGTAGACTATTATCTTTTTCTAACATCAGTATACAATGATATAATTAGCACATTTACTTCTTTTGATTTGCTTCTTGGAAGAAGACCTGAGACACTGAACTTGGTTTAAAGAGAGAGACAAAGGAATGTTGGCAAAATTCCAAGGCACTGCTGCCCCCTAGAAGGAAGTTTGAGCAGCACATTTGACCATTACAGACAAATGTTGGGAAAAGAAGGCTCAGGGAGAAGGCAACTCTTCTGCCCCATTTTAACAACATACTGTCAGCCACATCGTCAGTTTTCTTTGCATTTTTTTATACCTAACTTTGGGCACAGCCTTGGCTTTCACATCCTAAACTGAGATCCTAATGGGTCACATGGACTCTTTCAAGAGGCCCCTGAAAACATGTGCAGAGAAACAAGCAATGTTTTTTTGGCAAAATAATATTTTTTAAATAATGGAGATGAAATTTCAATCTATCATAGGCATTGAGATTTCAGGCACTGTTGTAAATATTTCCCCAGTATGTGATAGGTTTGCATCTCTTTGCGGACATGCAAAGTTAACAAAGTTTACTCATTTGATCCTCAGAGAAGAGGTAAGGCAGTTGCCACCATTCTCAATTTCTACATGAGGAAACTGAGGCAGAGAGAGTTTAGGTAAAAGGCAAAACTTACAAAGATAGTCAAATATTTAAAATCAAAATATTTTTCTTGACTTTTTCTGCACATATAATGAAGTGCTTTCTTTCTATATCTTCCCTTTTTTGAACTAAGTAGCACAAACACGATGATGACATACAATTAGATTTCCCTGTACTTAATCCAGTTCACAGGGAGGTGGTGTGCTGTGAGCTCTCCCAGCTTTTCTGGCACTGCATGTAGAAAAGGACACATTATTATTGAATGACAGAGGAAGCAACACATGAGCAGCTGTTACAGAGACAATAAAACTAATGTATTGCATTCCAGGCAATGGTTACAATGACAGTTTGTCTTTATTAGGATCAATGATGAACAAATTAAAAATAGAGTTCTGCCAAACTGCAACGTACAAAACAGAACATTCTAATTTTGTAAAGTTGTGTTGTCTCTTTCAATTTGGTAATACAGCAGAGCCGAGGAAACACACTGGGAAATATGAAAATCAAGACTCGTAATTATGCAGTGCATTATGAATATGAATGCATTTTCTCAAGCAGCCTAAGACAATGCCGTAGATGCTTTATGGAGCTTTTTATGCGTGAGAATCTTTCTGTTCCCACAGACCCACTGTGCTTCTAGATTCTAAGATATTTCCATAGCATCCATCCAGCACCGTATAATAAGTCTAAAAGGTCACCATGGGAGAAGGCTCGGTGAGGTTTTGAAAGAAGAAGGCCAATAAACACCATCCATATGGGTAAATACAGTGTACAAGAAGAGTTTTTAAGCTCAGATATGTTAGGCACTCATCAGTGGCATCATATTCAGAAAACAAGGTTGTTGGGCGATTGTCAGAGGAATTTAACAAACTCCTGTCAGGGCCATCAGCTGGCTAAGCTGCTTCCATTCTCTTTAGCCAAGAGCATTCACTGAAGTTTATGATGAATTTTCCAAAGACTCTTAACTTTTATCTGCCCTCAGATATCATCTATCATCTTTCATCTATCCCTCTTCCCACCACATTTCATGATAAAAATTACCATCTACTTATAAAAAAAGTATTATGGCTTTTAAAGGGATTTTCCAAAGTTAATAAATTTTTCTATATTATTTGGAAAATTATATGGAATGCATCATATCACCATTGATTTAAGGAAAAACAGACTTGGTGAGGTTAAACACTGGGCTTGGCCTCAGGTCATGCATCTGATTCACAGAGAGCCTGTCTCGTCTTCTGATTCCGTGTTCCTTGCCCACACATATTACACTGCTACCCTACCCCAGCTGCCTGTCTCTTGGTTGTTTTGTTTTTTTGGTGTTTTTTTTTTTACATCCACAGAGTTTCCTTCCCCCTAATCTCAGTAGGAGTTCTCATCTTATCTGAAATCTAACCCCTCAGTCTCTCTGCAGAACCTGCTATTTACTCATAATGAGACACTACTCACTCATACACTCTGCACCCTTACCCCCCAACCAGAGAATCATCAATTTTGTCTTCTCCTTTGGGTCTTTCCTGCTCATGTTTCCTCAGCTCTGAAAGAAGACACCAGAGTCCTCATTGTCTCTTTTAGATCTCATGCTATATTATTCCTTTTATCTAGTCAAGTTCCACAAACATGCAGCCTGTACCCTCAGTCTCCATTTACTTTCCTCTAATTGCTTCCATATGCTTTTGCAATCTGTGTAGTCAACAATGAACTAAAATTTCTCATATCAAGGACTTGGCTAAATTTAATGACAACTTCAGTATAATCACTCTCTGGAACTGTCTTCCACATAATGTGTTTCTCCATGGATATTCCCTTACCCTAACTTCAAAAAATATATCATGTTCTTATGCTGCTCATACCCCAAACTTCATTTCCTGATATGTCAACCTTGATCCAAAAAGTAAATGCGGGTCTAAAGTTAATACTATGTTTTATCCTTGCCAGCTTCGATGATTACCCAGAGATCTCATGTGGTTTATTGGTTTAATTCTCACCAGTAGGGAACTACAAAATATATTTCCAGCACTAACTTCCCTTCATTCTCTCTGTCAAGAACAAAAGAGGATTTAAAAGACTTATAGTTATTTATACCTGAAAATTTCTAAAAAGAAAAATTTCCCACCTTCTACCTATTTAAATAAAAATATCTTTCCAATTTTCTTGTCATCATTAGAGACCTATATTGCTGATTTATAAACTTAAAATATATTTTGACTATAGCATCATTTAAAAAATTTTTATACTATGAATGCATGAAAGCATAAAGATAAAATATTTAAATCACCTAAGTGCTGTTAAATTTTTATTTTTTCTCTTTAGTTTTAAATTTTCTCATTTAATTAGGATTATACAAAACATTTTTAATCTCTTCAGTTTTTGTATCATATTACAATTATTTTCAAAATAACCAAAAGTCATTGAAAAGACCATTTCAATGGCTGCTAACAAAAAAGGGGCCCAATTATATGGATGTGCCATAACTAGCTAAAATATTCTCCTAAGACTAAATACGTGTTTTTTGACTGAGCTCACGCTATATTCCCAGCACTATGCATTAGTGAGAGTACCGAGTTTTAAAGTTTAGTTTACAATTTTAACACAAACATTTAATGTATCCTATGTATTTTTCTCTAATGTTATGTCTCCTCTCCTTTTCGCACACAATTTAGTGCTAATATATTCTAAATAATTACTTATTATTTTTAATGATTTTGTTATTTTCTCTTTAGTGTTTGAGACATCCACAAGTTACTGGATAACACAGAGAAGTGATATTACAACTAAATTTTGTACACTTAATTGTTCCACATCATGTAACGAGTTGCCTATATATTTATGATTGTGGAATGCTAACTTCATATCTCTATCTATATGTATATCAGTAGCTACATAAGCTAGAAAGTTTGTTTTGAGGCTCTTTAGTTGTAGTATCTGTCAGTTGGCTCTTAATCAAATACTTCCCAGTTTTAATTATTAGAGCATTATATTAATTACATATTCAAAAAACCAAGCCTTTTCTCTTTACATTTCTTTTTTAAAATTGTTGAAGATTTTATAGCCCATATACTATTTCGTATGAAGATCAGAGTAATTTTATTAAATGAAAATATAATTTGGTATTTGGACTGGAATTTCATTGAACATATAAAATGGAGAGAACTGTCTTTACAATATTTGTGTAGTTTTAGCATCCAAGAATATACATCTCTCAACTTATTCAAAACTTACACAGTGACATCATGTAGCTCTCCTTATGAGTATCCTGTCCATTGTTTATAAAGTTGCTCCTCATGTTGGGTGATGGTGGTTTTAATAGGTAATTATTTATCGACTTCTACTGTATTACAGGTACATTGCTAACTGTGTTGCAGGCAATATTTTACTTAACTGTCACAACAATCTTGATATAAATAAGACTGACATTTATTTTACTAGTAAGGAAACTAAGGCTTTAATAATAACTATTTCCAGGAACCAAAAGCAAGTAAGTGATTGAAACTGGACTCAAATTCTGATTTGTCTAACTCCAAAGTTTCTAATATTTCATCAATAATTATGAAGTTAGCACTGAGACTGGAATAAATATTATGTTAAGAAAATATTTTCAATTTAATTTTTACTGCATTTTTAAAAATTATGTTAAAATTTTCAAATATCTTTTTGATATTTTTGAGATACTCACATAATGTCTTTATTAATATATTGGCATGAAGGCATGTGTGGGACCCCAGGCAAATATATCTTTGCAAAGTTTCAAAATGAAATACAAAATTCATGTCTTCATGTAGGGTATAGTGATTTACTGATGATGTTTCAGAATAATGAGTAGAGAAAAGATAGCTACACATTTACTGTCCAATCAGAGCTTGTGAATGTTCTGATAGCATTCAAAATAAGTGGTCTCCTCTTGTTCATGTTCAGGAACCATCTCTTTCTGTTCTTTACTGCCAAATGCATAATTTTTAGCTAATTTCATACCTGCTTCCTCAAGGAAAAGGTAATACCTATTATAAATCCCAAAGCAGTGGTTCTCTAGTATCTGTTTGTGTTGAAACAATATAGATCTTCTTGGTTCTATAGTTCGCTATGATGGTTACATCATCACTCATGATGCTGCAATGTACTTCCTGCCACCTATGAAGGTAACTTCTTAAAGGCTGTTACCTTGCTTTACTGATAATGGCCACAGATACAAATCTTACCCAGAGTATGCAGTTAAGGGTAAATAATCATTCTATTTCTGGTCATGATCAATTTACCTTTAAGATATTTATGGCATAAATGTAGAACAACACATCATCCATCCATGTCCTCCTTGAGCAATTTAGGCTGCCATTACTGAATCTCAAGAATGTAGTTGCTTTTCGTGTGGACTGCATTCCTGTCTTCCACACAACGCCACCAGCAAGAAGAGCCATGGGAAGGGTGAGATGAGCAATCCACTCATGCAAGAAATGGTTCTCCTGCCTGGGGCACAGCTTAAGACCAACCAAGGAGAGCATGATGTCACAACCTCAGTTAGAAGCAGAAGAGGAAATCTGTAGGAAGGGCCTGTAGGCATTGCAGGATAACTGTTTTAAAGTCCTGGGAAGAGATAGATGTAAACTGCCTGTTACAGGTTAAGCTTGGTAACCACTCTTCCCCACTTCTGCACCCTGCAGCTTTAGTTTACTTATTTTTCCCTATTTGTCAGGATTTTTGTTGTTGTTGTTTCTTCTTTTTTGGTTTGCTTTAAAAAATGAGGATATAGTACACCAAGGAAGGAAGAAAAAGATGTAGCTCCTCCCTCCTAAGTGCAGTAGAGTGGACTGACCAATTAGTAGAAAAGCAAGTAGGTGTCGCTGGTGCGCACTTAGCTGGTGGACATGGGTACGACACTGGAGCCATCGAAACTGTGCCATTCACCTGTCAGTGGACACTGGCAATAGGCTGTATAATGGTCATCCATGGTGGTTCCAGAGTAATTGGACACAGGTTGTAAACAGTGGTTGATATTTTCTGAAGCAAATTCTCTCAAGGTCAAGTCTCTTAGTAGGAAACTCACATATGTTGTATTTGGCATTCTGCAAACCACTTTCGATGGAACACCAAGATCTTTGAGAATTTCTTTGTACACCATTTTCTGACATGTCAGCAACAGCGTGTTTGCTCTTTATGGCCATCAAGCACATCCTCTTCAGTGGGGAGCCTCAAGCAGTCCATTAAACGACACATTAGAAGTTTGCAGAGTGGGGGAACGATCGCCACAAGCACAGGTGATGATTAGTACACAGGGCAAAGGATGCCTACTGCCACCCACACCACTCTTGAGTGCTGTAGACTGGAGACTGCACCGTGGTCATAACACAGATGTGCAAGAATCAATGCCTACTCAATGCTCAAAATCAAGGATCGTCACTGCTCTATAGGTAACCAAAGCTCTGAATTTGTCCATGTGAATGACAATCATGCAAAACCAGTGTGTCAGCACAATTCTGGCAACCTAGTCTCACTTGATCCCACCATGCTAGTCAGGAGGCATGACCCACATGCCAGGCCACTCACGTGAAACTGATGTTCAGGCATGGGCACCTGGAATGGCTTCATAGACAGATACCCTAGAGCTACTCTGGGGCATAGATGAGATAATCAGACTGCACCCCAGGAGGAAGGATAGATAGAGATATAGGTATAGATACAGATATATATACAGTATGAGGCAAAAGCACACAAAACACAGTTTATTCCTGTATTATTACTTATTACTTATTCTATTATTTTCTATATGAACAACTGTAAACCTACTTTGCCTTACCCTATAGAGACTTAGATATAGGTATATAGATATACATAAATATACATATATAACATATCTTGCTTAATTTGTATAATCTAGATAAAATACAGTCTTAAGTAAGTATATTTATAGATTTCTTAATAATCGATTTTCCTAGAATTGCTGTAATAAATTCACAGTTAGTTGGTTTATTTATTTCATTCATTAATGATTTTTATTAAAAATTTTCCTTTTCTGGCTGTTATTAAAAAAATTATCTCTTGGAAGGCTTTAAGTGTATATACTTACACAAATTGGGAATTCAGAGTTTAAATTTCTTAATAGGTAGTCCACTATTGTTTTCAAAAGATTACATTCAGGTTATATTTATTTTTTACCTCCCATGTGCCATAGTAATAATTGCCAACTGTAACTGAGTGCTTAGCGTTTAATGCTCACTGACTAAACTTTTTCATATGTTTAGTTCATTTATCACAGGTACACTTTTATGTAGGTACTATCATGATGTACACTTTCTTACAGCTAATATGTGTAGGTAATGTAAGCCTCTTCAATAAACCCCATTTTAACTGTGAGAGAATGTAAATAGTGCAGCCAGGTTGTGAAACCAATTTGAGTCCAGAGTTCACACTCTTAACCCCTGTGTACTGAAGAGAAAGCACACCAAAAAAGAGAAAATTTCTGCCCCCCCTCCCCAGGTACCTTAAGTTCTTATGCAGATCTCTGAGGGGCCCAATCAAATTCCTCCTCTTTCCTGTATGAGTCTTGAATACATTGGTATATAAGACAAAGAATCTACAAATGGAGGTCAAATTGTCATCATTATTTTTGTACACTTTCCATCAAAAAACATCTTAGGGTCGAAGAAAATTCAATCTCCTAAGCTAGGATTAGGCAGACTTGCCTTCTCTGTCATAACCAAAGCTGCCCTGGAAGTTAGGGCTGTGGATTGAAAAGAGCAGAGAAGTCCTGTCTCTTATGGGACACTCATTCCAAAGAGAAAGGCGCTGAGTCTAGCATGTCCAATTTTTATTTCCCAGGTTAGTCACTCCATCTTTTCTAGGTGGAATGGCTGAAGAGTGGAGAAAACCTGGACGTGCTCCAGACAATTCCAACTACTGAGCGCCCTTTCTCACCCTCAAGTTTCCCTACAGGGCTGCTTCCTGGCCAGTCTACTGTTGATTTATTTTCTTCACCTAGGAGACTTTGTGTGTCTTCCTCCTCTGTTTCACTGTTTATAGCCTTTGTTTTGTTTTCTCACTGGATGACTCAGTTCTTCCAGTGTGGACAGGTGCTAATGGTAAATTCTGTGAATTTTGTGGATTTGGCAGTAAAAGAAATACATTTATACTTGGAACTATTATCTTACAAAATTTTATAGCCATAAAACAAGAGCCAATCAAACAATTTTTGAAAAGATAATAAAATGAATTTAAATGTAAGTCATAAAATTAGCATACAGAGCACATAACCCAAGTACGCAGTTGGTGGGAATGCAGACTGGTGCAGCCACTGTGGAAACAGTATAGAATTTCCTTAAAAAACTAAAAATGGAACTGCCTTTTGACCTAGTGATTATACTGCTGGGGCTATACCTTAAGAATCCTGAAACATCAGTTCAAAAGAACCTATGCATCCCAATGTTCATAGTAGCATTATTTACAGTAGCCAAGTGCTGGAAACAGCCTAAGTGCCCATCACTAAATGAGTGGATTGAAAAACTGTGGTACATTTAAACAACAGAATACTATGAGCAGAAAGAAGAAGGCGCTCCTACCCTTCTCCACAACATGCAGGGAACTGGAGAACCGTATGCTAAGTGACATAAGCCAGGCAGTGAAAGGAAAATAGCATATGATCTCACCTATAAGTGGGAACTAATCAACAAAGCAAACAAAGAAGCAAAACAGAACTAGAGGCATGGAAATAAAGAACAAACTGACAGTGACCAAAGGGGAGTGAGGAGGGGGGTAGAAAGGGGGGATGGAGGAGGGGCAAGTCAAGGAACATGTATAGAGGACCTATGGGCATGGACAACTGGGTGGGGATTGGCTCTGCAGGGGAGTGGGGCAAGGGAGAGCAACAGGGAGAAATGTGGGACAACTGTAATTGAACAACAATAATAAATAATAATATAAAAAGAACATATAAAAATGAAAATGAATATACACATCTGGTTTACAAGAAGACATTATTTTAGCTATGCCAGTTCCTCTAAAATTAATTAATCTATTTACAACAAAATAACATGATTTTCTTGAGGGTACAGAAGCAGATAAGGAATTAAGAGTAAGTTTACCCAAAAAATAACTAAAGACAAATTTACAAGGATGTTCCAAAAAATATTATTAATGAGACATTGGACGTAATCTGTACTTAAAATATTTTTAAGATGACAATTAATTAAAGAGTTCGGCACTTTGTACAGTGTCGTACCAATGACTCGAAACAGAACTTTGAGTAAAAAAATAGGTGTTCCCATGTATGTAGACAGTACATGAAAAAAATATAACACCAAGTCAGTAAAGAAATGTGGATGCTGAAAAAGGGTGTTGGAGCAAATAAGTAGATACTTAGATAAGATTTTTTTTTTAATTAAAAAATGAAGTTGGCAACTTAACTATTATACCAAACCAACTTCAGGATGATAAGGTATTAATTATAAAGAAATAGTAACATAAAAATCCAAGATGACATTATGAGAAATGGGAAAAGAAGGTTGATATAAAACCTAGAAACTACTAAAAAGGAAATAAGTAATAAATTTGACCAAATAATATTTTTAAATTGCAGGAAAAATATGGTAAAATAAAAAACAATAAGATAAGAAAAATATTCACAAGACATGAGATTTGGAACTAATTACCTATTGTACAAAATACAAATATAGAAAAAGAAAAAGAAGGAAAGGATGTAGCAAAGGAATTATATATAAGCAGTTTAAATAAAAAATACCAAGAAAAATTAAGAAGTAGTTTAATCTCACTCATTATTAAAGACATAACAAAAATAAAAATATAACAAGTTAACTTCTAGTATTTTCAAAAATTCAATTAAATACTGAAAAATATAGAAAGCGTGTGAAGCAATCCTTTCATAACTGATGAGGAAGGAATAAACTGCTTAATGACTTTGGCATTTATTATTTGATCTATTATATATTATATATATTATTACCTTCTTTATAATCTTTCTCTCCTACTAGAATGCAAAGTGTAGTCCACCAACACAGGACTCATTCTGTTTTATTAACTGTTGTAGTTCATGAGTTTAAAACAGTGCATGTTAAACAGTGGACACTTTATAAACATTTATTGAAAAAAATTATATGTAATTATCTGAGAACCACTATTCTAACCTATAAAAATAGGCAAAATCAAAATATTAGCAAGGAAGCATTAAAAAAATCACATGATCTGTTGAGAACAAATGGTCTTTTAGAACAAAGAAAAGAAAAATGTGTGTGTTCAAAATACTTTCAATTGGGTCAAAATAATTAAATCCGGGTATTTAACATCTCAAAGAAAAGAAATGTGTTGAGGAAAACACTCTTGTCTTATTTACACCATAAAGTCACACTTTCTGGTAAAATAATAAAAATGAAACTGAGATAAATATTGGGAACGAGCATATTGAAACAATAATTATTTACTTTCTTAAAAAAGACAATTAGTGTACAAATAGGTAGTTTTGCACTAAATTTAATTCCCTATAAGCTCCAATGTTATCTGATACTGAAAGTTTACCACATGTATTTGCTGTTGTTAAAAGATATTCAAAGAGCACAAGTTAACATGTAGTCCATTATAAAGAAGAAACATACATGACAATGTTTTTTAAAATGTTTCTTACCCTCACCAGAGGACATGGTTATTGCTTTCGGAGAGGGGGGCAGGGAGAGAGACAGAAAGAGAGAGAGAGAGAGAGAGAAACATTGATGTGAATGACAGAGAAACATAGATTGGCTGCCTCTCATACACACCATAACTAGGGACTCAAGCAACAACCTAGGCATGTGTTCTAAACAGAAGTTGAACCTGCAACCCTTCAGTTTATGGGATGATGCTGCAACCAAGTGAGACACATGGGCCAGGGCTACATGACAAATTTTCAAGGGGACTTATATACACACTTGCTTTAACAACTCAATGTTACCAATTTGTGGTTGAAACACAACACACATACCTTCAATCTTAAATAATGGAAGATTTGAGGCCCAAAATATGCAAATATATATGGCTTCCTACCATTGACAATAAAGTAAAACAACAGACAATAAATGGAAACAAAGATGATGCTAAACTAAGAGTAATTTATAAATAAAAGAGAATATAAAATATTAGACATCGTGCACTTCAGACAGCATGAGTATGCTAAATCAGAGTTTTCAATAAGCTATGTGCTAGGTTGGATTTGTGAATATATTAATATGAAATTTTAATAATCACAAATATCTTAATTAGGAGGTTAGTAGTAAATATTCTTTAGTCATATGTAAAACTGGGTCCTTGAAACTTTTTTCATTTGTCCTCATATTTCTTTCAGTTTTTTTTTTTTCTCAGAGTTTCTCATTGTCTTCTTTCAATCTCTCTGCTAAACTTCCGATATGGTATATTAAAAAGGTGGCGGACATAATTTGGGATGCATGAATTTTTAGCCCTCGTAGCAAGTGTCCTTTAGTGTTAATTTATTCTGTGACAAACTGATAGTTACCTATACCAAAATTTCTCTTTGTCCTTAATGAAAGATTCCCCTATTTTATTTATTTTCCTACAAGAAAAACTATATATTCCAGCTTCCCTACCAGTCATTAAGGGGCTTTGTCACTAGTTAATGGGCAATAAATGTAAGCACAAAGACATGTGATTTCGAGGAAAATTCATTAGAAGTTGTCTGGCATGTATTCTTTACCTATTGTTTGTCTTTTCCTCTTCTCTCTCCACATTATCCCCTGAAGATCAGATGTAAAGTTTGGAGATCTAGCAGCCATAGGGTGGGGAAGCAGACACCTGGAAGGAGCCTGGGTTCCTGTTGACTCTTCTGTTTGAGAAAGGAAAGTTTGTATGTATTACACAAGAGTATTATTGGTCATGGACACAGAGCCAATATGCAGTTATAGGAGCTGAGAAGTTCCACACTCCTTTTGCAAGCTGGAGAACCAGAAAAGTCAATGGTGTCTGAGTTCGAAGAACCAGGGGGCCAAAGGTGTAAGTCCTGATCTGAGCCTGAGAAGCAGGAACACTGATATCCAAGGATAGAAGAAGGTGGATGTTTCAGCTTAAGCAGAGACAGAGACAGAGAGATTGCCTTTCCTCCATTTTTTTTTTGGGGGGGGGGGTGGTTGTTCTATTAATGTCCCCATTGGAATGGATGATACATACCCACATTGGTGAGAAATTTTTTTTAGTCTACCAATTCAAAAGCTAATCTCTTCTAGTGACACCCTCACAGACACACCCAGAAATGTTTTACCAGAAATGTGGGCATTTCTTAGCCCAGTCAAGTTGACACATCACAACCATTAATGTGGACTTTTTTAAAATGTGAAGCAAACAATGCTGGCTCATACATTTCAAAGTCATTTGATATACTTCTGAGGAAAAATCTGAAAAAGACTCCAAATCCAGGATTCCTGTGTTATAGTTTCCAAACTTACAAGTAAAGTAAGCCCCTCCCCTCTCCTAAGGTACAATAGCATGTGTACTCTGAATGCTGAATGACAGACAGGTCAGGAATGTTACATCTTTTCAATTCTCTCAACCCAGCAGGACCTATCAGGGATAAAGTTCCCTGCCTCTCACCCAGTAATTTTATTTGGCCTAATATTAAATTACCAATTAAGTTATTTATTTAAAATTGCAATAAATGTAGTTATCAGAGATCTAATAGAATTTTAGTAGAGGACTGAACTATTTTCTCAATTAGTATTTCTCAATGGGAACACTAGTTGCATTTTGAAAGGGAAAATATTTCATTACACAAAATTAACCTCACGTTGTGGATCATCTAGCATCCTGGTCTCTGAGCACTAAATGGTAGCAGCATATCCCTTACCTCCTCCCTGCCATTAGTCACTTTGCAATAAAAAATGCTTTGCATTTTCTTAAATATTTTCTAAGTGAAGGCATCTCCCACATTTGCTAATTATTGCTTCAGGTGATCCAGAAGAATTCTCAGAGGAGGAGACTTCACTCTGAATTCTGAATAATGCATAAAAATTCGATTAGTAGAAGGGAAAGAAATTGTGTTCCAAGCAGAAGAAAGAATAATCTGGGATAACCCCTAGGCCAGGAAGAGCATGGCATCTGAAAGAACTCAAAGAACACCTCTGAGCTTAAAGACCAGACAGTAGAAGTACTGGCTGGTGATGCATGCAGGGCCCTGCATATTGCTAGTGTTAACTACACTAACAATAAGCAAATGGCCTATTGTGAAGAGCAAGACCAGTAAAATGGCATTGGTCTGACTGAGATAACATAAAGTATATAAAAGCAAGCAGTCACTCATATCAACCAAAACAGATGTCAGTCAGCCTTGACACTTTGGTTCAAGAGGGAAACTACCTAAGTCAGAGCAGGCACATCTGGCAAGGAGACATGTCTGCCCGCAGGGTCAGAACAGACATGCCTGGCAAGGAGAAACAACTAAGATACCTGCCAACATGGTCAGAATAGCCATGCCCGCAGAGGGGTACCACCCATAAACAGGCTCCTGGGGAATTTCCATACTTGCTAGCAGGAGTGTCAAGCAGAACAGCCATGCAGCACCCATAGACTCCAGGGAAAATTGCACACTTGGCATCAGGGGTGCCAAGACATTGACTGAAAAGTGCCAGAAGTGTTGAGGACATCATTTTCAAGGTATAACAGAGGCAGCCTCCAGGCCACTGCTGAGATTCCACACACCAGAGTGCTACTCCATGCCACGCTGGTCTGCCTTGGAAGTGGCCACCAGGGGTTTGCCCTGCTGGACTGAGGACTTCGCCTGTCCTGCTGCCCACCTGGATCTGGTGATCCTTCCTTGCAAGACGCTGACAGCTCCCTTGCCCACCATGCTGTCTCCCGGACCTGCAGATGGAGTCTCTGGGACTCGGGGTCTTTATCCCCCATTGATTCCTGTGTGTGTGTGTGTGTGTGTGTGTGTGTGTGTGTGTGTGTGTGTGTGTGTTATATGTCTCTTAGATTATTAAAATAGGATATTAATATATGTTCATGTTCTACTTTGAGTGAACCTACATTCAATAAAAGATGAGTAAATAACATAGTTACTGTGCATGACTCTTGTCTACTCCTTGGTGCCGGGCTGCTCAGCAGGCAGCTAGCAGAGCAGTTGCCCAACTGACTTATAGGAAAGACTGTATCACAAACATACGCTTGTGACATATGTTAAGATTTTTATTTTAAGGTTAGTCATTTTCTTGCATGATTCTCTTTTGCAAAAAGCTAGTTTTGAGTTAACATTCATTGTTTGTGCTAACTTGAGCACCTCTCTACTTCTCATGACTTTTGTCTTTTGTGTATATTTTTGGCTTTTTGCTAATTTGTTTGAAAGGATTTTTTTTTTGCAAATAAAATAAAGGCATTTTTATATAAAATGAAACCAAAGCATTTTTTAATTACCCATGCCTTCACTCCTCATTTATTTCCACAATATGTTATTACATATGAGATGAAATAACTCCAATTGTTTCATACCACATATACTGCAAAAAACCCTCCTTCTCATATTGCTTAGTCTTTAGAACTTCAGGAAAGCAAGCTGATAGATTTGCTGATGAAGGTGTTCAGTTAATTAACAAACAGTAAAGTAATAGACTTATTTTAATTGTGCATTTCCACACTCTCACCCTGAGCACAGGTTCTTTTTATGAAAGAATGTAGATGTTGATAAAAAGGAAAAAAAGGAATTATAAAAGATATAATTACTCCCAAAATGTGTAAAAATAGACTGGCATTACACATTCCATCATTTAAATATTTAATAATGGAAAACCCATATTATTTTTAAGATAAGAAATGGTGATTAATCAAGTAACAATATACACCTTTATATAATATATATAAAAATAGTTCTCATTAATGCTGCTTGTAGAATGAAGTCATTACGTTCAATGGAGGGAATATAATTTCAGTACATCTTGTGTACAATAGCAAGCTCAAGGTTAATTTTTTCCCTCCATTTAACTAAATTCAGTCTAATAGTCTGTAATATTCTTCTGGGAGTTTTGAAATTTATCCTTTTTACTCTTAAGTGAGTAGGTAGAATAAAGAATTTCCCAAACTGTACCAAGTTATTTTCAAATAAATACCTGACATAGCCTTCACTATTCATTATATCAGTTTCAAGGAAACCAAACACATAATTTTGCAGCAAACCTAGGGTTTAAACTTAATTTAAAATATTTTAATTCTCAACATATGTTCTCTCCACAGTAATTATGTAGCACATAGAAACTTTACAAAACATGTATTTTGGAATTGTTATTTTAAAATGGTTATTTTATTGCAAAAGAACTACCCAAGACTGCATCATGCTGAATAGATGTTTGAACAGCAGCAGCAAATGAGAGCCATGTAAAATATGAGCAATTATCATTTTTCTGAAGAATGCTTCAATATGATTCCATGCATGGCCTTCCTGAGAATGTTGAAAATATAACATATTAAACAGCTAATTTATTTACTAATATTTATTAAGATGTTAATATGAAAGGAAATATAATCAGAGTAAAGAGCAAGTTGAATCCTACTGGCAATTTAAACAGTAAAGACTTTAGATTCTATTTTTAATAAGCTGGGGTCACTGGAAAGTTTGAGGAGAAAAGTGACAAATTAAAAGTTCATTTTAAAAAATATATTTAAATTATTACTTATATTGAGCCTGAAATTTAAAGATAAATTAATATTAATTGAAAAGAATTATAGTACTTACAGATTTGTGCTGAAAATATACTGAGAGCAATAATTTGTTTCTCTTTGAACTTAGAGGAAAATAAAATAATTTCTTAAATCATTTTTCTTTCAATAAGAGTTAGGAACAGCATAACTTTGATCTTTGTCAACTACATTTTAACTAGGACTAGATTTTCCTACAAGTTCTTCCCACATAACTTAATAATTAGAGCTACCAGTGTAAACACTTTCTATGTGCCAAGAACTGTTCCGAGAAGAACCTTGTAGTTCAAGGGGAGAATTTAAAAAAAACTTTCAATAAGAGGAAGTGTATAAATAACTTTAAAAGAGGTGCTCACCTGGACATGTGAGAGTGTAATGGACCCCCTATCTGCACTTCAGTGATTTTGTCATTGGATAATCTTCTCCAAGACTTTCAACTGATTTTGAAGAAACTATTGTATTTATCCAAGTAAGGCGTGTGTATGTGTGTAAAAAAAAAAAAAAAAAGGATAGGGGAGAAAGAATGTTAATGGTTAATGGAGGTAAGAAATAAAAGTGTACTAGATGGAAAGAGCATTATACAGAAAGACACAGAGGATAGTTTATATGGATTGTGACACTGCATTTATGGAAGTAGAGTTGGAGGTAGCAGTGGCAAAAAATTAAGCAAGAGTTGTAAATTGGATATGAGGAAACTTCTATTAATCACAACAGTATTTGGAGCTTATTTTAAAAGATTTAATTAGTCATATATTATTAAAAACAAAGAAATGGCATGATCATATTTACATTTGGGGAAGACTAATCATTCTGGCATTATTTCCTCAATGGGACAGCCAAGAAGGTGGAAGAGCAGTTAGGAGGATATTCAATCATCCATATAAAAGGCTGGAAGGACTTTAATTAAGGCTGCCTGGCAAAGGGATGGAGAGTAATGGACACTGTCAAGAATGGTCAAAGAGGCAAAACTCACATGGATACAGGTGGTGAGGATGGCCGATGTCAAGCTGGACATCTAGATTTCTAGCTTATTCCATTAGGTGTGGGGCGGTGTCGTTAACTGAGATAAGAAATTAAAAATGAGGGAAATGTTTCAGGCTATAAAGTCAGTAAAAATAATGTTTTGCTTTTAGACACGTAAAGTTTGAAATGTTGTGAAACAGTTACATTGTCCAGTAGGCATCACGCCTCAGGACAAAGACTTGAGTGGGAAATAGAGATTTACATTTAAACGGCATGGGCATGACAATGAGTTGAGCTGGAAATATGGACAAGAGTTGAACGGCAAGGGCAACGATGTTAGGAGGAAAACAAGATCACTTATTCGATGTGAGTACCAAAAGAAAGAGAAGAAAATTGAGTCTGGAAACATGAGATGATCTATATTAAATTCTCAGGAAAAGAAAGGGGAATCCTGAAAAAACACAAAAACCCAAAAACAAAAACAAAAAAACCACGAGGGAGGAAAAGGGCAGGAGAATATGTTGCTTTAGAAACTGAAGAAGATGGTATCAACAAGGAGGAAAAGGAGGAAACCAGTCACGTGCCATAAGAAGGGCAGTCAGGACAGGGGCAATCTTTCTTAATGGACAATCTTGCTTTTACAACTAAAGTCTATCATTCTGGAGGCTAGCAATCTTGTTTCTTTTTAGTTTTGTTTTCTGCTACAGAATGCCTAGTACATTCAATGTGTATTTAAGTGTTTACCATAATGGAAACCATCACATTAACTGCATTTTGAAGGCAAATATTTTTAGACACCTTATTTAATGACATATTACATAAATACATTTAACTTTTTTCTGACCCTAAAACTCACAAATATATATTTGTATATTATATTTACATGTGATCTATAATATGTTAATAGAATAATGTTATATATTCATAATTTTCTGACCCTTAAACCTTATATAGTAAATATATAATAATATATATTTTCATTTTTCTGACCCTTAAACTTGCCTGCCTATAATAGGATTATAATAGGCAGGCTAGTTACGTTTATCTCAATAACAATAACATATTCTTGTCAGTCAGGGTTCTACTCATTGATATCCTATGATTTTTCATATGTCTCATATTAACAATACATGGATTCCTTATTTTATTGTGCAAATATGGTATATTTAGAAATGGAACGTATTTTATTTACTTCTTAAATAAACGTTTACTCTAAATTTCCAATCGTTTGGTCAGTCCCACAGATAATCAGGAAGTTATGACTCATCAAACTCACTTATAATAACAACTTAATATTAATGGAATGTCAGCTAAGAAACCTAGCAAATAAGTTCACTAGGATTTTTAAATTAAGTGCTTGTGTCATCACTTACTCAGTATTTAAACTTGCAGGGCTTACTGGTGCAGGTGAGTACTGTTCACAGGATTGAGAGTGACTTTTTCCCATTCTGACTTACTTGGTTCTCAATGGTGCTGCTCTTGACTTGGGTAAAGAAGCTACGAAAAATATTTGAAGATGAGGTTGCAGTTCGGGCTTATAATCTCAGATACTTGAAGAGACTCGTTATAGGAGCAAAGCCGGCTGGGTATATTACAACAAGCTGTGGATCAAGCTTCTGTCCACCTGAAGAAAGAGCTAGTCAGGTGCAGCCATGTTTGTTTTCCTCATGCTACGTTTTTAAAATGATAGATATAGAATACAGTTACTAATGGTTATCACAGAGAATAGAGCTATTCATGTTTATACATAATGTCAAGTATTCGATACGTGGTTTTGTCTTTAATATCACTGCCTATCTTCAAGAGTACTTATGGCATAGTTGGTGTTCCTTATGAATTTTGGCATTTGGCATTGTAATTAAGTAATGCCTTTCTTCATTCTACTCTAACACAGAAAAATTTTGATTTTGTAATTGCAGGATTCCATTTTATTTTCATTGTTTAGATTACCACTTCATTTTAATTATATATCTTGCAGAAAAAATTATAGGAATAAGTTTGAGATGGTTATAATTAGAGTGGCATTTAGGTTAAATAGCAGAGAACATAATTTTCAAGTTCGAAAGCACGTTGAATTCTCTAAGAGTTAGAGGTTCAGAATTTTGACAGAAATGGGTATAGTATTGTCTGATTTGTTTTATTGTTGCTGCTGTATTTTTACTCAAATTTTTAAGAGTAACTTAAAAACTTTTCTAAAATAAAAGAAAATAAAAATTTTTATTTTATTGCTAAAATAAAAATTGTGAAAACATAAGCTTAGAACATTTTTAATATGTAAAGCCAGGATTTGGAATATAGGTAGAATCTAAGACACTCATATCTAACTTTAAAATGCCTGGTACTCATCATGAGTTTATTTATTTTTAAAATTTTATTTATTGATTAACTGAGAAAGAAAGAGAGAGAGAGAGAGGGAGAGAGAGAAACATCAAGGTGTTAGTCCACTTATTGATGCATTCACTGGTTGATTCTTGTATGTGCACTGACCAGGGATCGAACCTGCAATCTTGGAGTATGCGTATGATGCTCCAGCCAACTGAGCTACCCAGCCAGGGTCTGTCATGAATTTGTTTGTTTAAAGGGCTTCTTGGCTCCTTGGTGAAGGATAAAGAAGGAGAAAGCACTTGTCTATTTTAGTCAGTCTGTTCCTGAGTCTCATTATGAAATAATGGGGAGAATGTCTGCTTTTTACTTCCAAAGATGGGATATAGAACTGTCTACTGAGAATATTAAACAATGCTTCATCAGGCCCCTTCCGTAGACTGGAGTTAATACTGAGAAGCTGTGCTTCATTAGAAAAGGTACAGTTAGGAATTTCTCCCCTCAGAGCATTTGAAAGTTCAATGTTTAAGGATTTAGTTGGGGATTTATGGGAACTGGGTTCTTTTCCCTGTCTTGCATGATGAAATACAGAAAATATGTCCTTGGGTCCTTCCCTCTTTCTTTTTCACTTCAACCTCGACATGACCTGTATCTTCCCACTTTCCCTAAACCTGCTGAAGGCTAGGTTTTCAAACATCAGTGTCTATCCTCAATTTGCAGAAGTAACCATGTTCATGCTTGGGGCATTAGTGAATGGCTGGAATTGGCAATTAATCTCACAAGCCCGAGGTACTCCGAATCAGCAAGCTATAGTCTTCTTCTTGCCCTCTGTCCTTCCCCGCATCCTCCTAGTCATTAGGACTTGGCCAGGAGAGTGGGTGTCCTCCCACTCATTGATCTGTATTTCAATTCTCCGGCCGGAGCAGGAAATTTCCAATGAAACTTAGGCGTTTTGGCAACCAAATTCCTGTCCTGGTTCCTGTGTAGGGATTATTTATTGCGCCCATAGTCAAAGGCTCTGGATCTGCTTTGAACAGGGGTAGTGTTCCTCAAATAAAAAAGATGCTTGCTGCCTGACTCTTAAGTAGGAGATACTGTTAGGAGAGTCCTGTCAC
The DNA here is from genome assembly GCA_004026545.1 of Mormoops blainvillei. NCBI lineage: Eukaryota > Metazoa > Chordata > Mammalia > Chiroptera > Mormoopidae > Mormoops > Mormoops blainvillei. The sequence goes on from PVJD01004946.1 coordinate 124,943, forward strand.
GAAGTTCTGCTCCCCACCTCCTGAGATTGATGCTGTGATTAATGACAAAAGCCTGGATGATTTCAACCTCGCTGAACCTTATCAGCCATCATTTGGATCGTTAGAACCCTCACACACATGCCACACCCATAAGCGAGGCAGGCACTTTTGCCATTAACCCAAGTGCATTTCTAGCTAATTCCCTACATGGCCCCCGATGCCAGTACATGAAACTATTGG